>CM076407.1:8966139-9215336 GCA_038363315.1 Mugilogobius chulae
TGGGAGGAAAAGGGGTGTTTCAATTCTTTTTAACAAAACAATTTATTTCTGTCATGAAAAAACATTCACAGACAAAGAGGGGAGATATGTTTTGGTAATTGGTTCTATAGGAGGATCTAAAATTACTTTACTAAATTTATATGCACCAAATGAGGATTGTCCAAATTTCTTCAGGAATATTGCATTACTACTGGCAGAAAAAGCTGAAGGTATAATTTTGGTAGGAGGTGATTTTAATTGTGTTCTAAAGAGTTCTGTAGACAAGCTCCCAGCAGATTTTGGTCCTAAATCCAAGAAATCGCTCACCTTAAATGCAATGATGAAAGAACTGGGATTGATGGATGTGTGGCGCCAGCTGCATCCACAGGAGAAAGATTTTACTTTTTTTTCACATGTACACTGTACCCACTCAAGGTTAGATATGTTTCTACTATCTGGCGCAGACTTCTATAGAGCAACAGAATGCAATATAGAGGCTATAACTATCTCTGACCACGCTCCAATTTGTCTGAAATTAATTACGGGCCCGAAAAACAATTTTAAATATTGGAGAGCAAATGTATCTATTCTAAATAACGAAATGATCCGTCAAGAACTTCAAAACGCCATACTTGAGTATGTGCATTTCAATGACAATGGAAGTGTATCACCATCTACTTTGTGGGAAGGGGCCAAGAGTTTTCTGAGGGGAAATATCATAGCAGTCTCATCAAGATTGAAAAAAGAAAGAATGATAGAGCAACTAGAACTAGAAACCAAAATCAAGAAGTTAGAAAAAGATTACCAGGTAACTAAGATAAATGATACGTTGAATGTATTGAAGGAACAGAGGAAAAAGCTAAATGATTTGTTAACTTATAAAGCAGAGGGACAACTTCGTTTTGCTAGTCAAAAGTTTTACCAACACGGCAATCGAGCAAGTCGGCTATTAGCATTCCAACTACGCAAAGCGCAATCAAGTAGGGTTGTTCATAAAATTAAATGCCCAGACTCCGGAGAAATGATATGTCAACCTAAAGAAATAACAAAAGCATTTGCATCATATTATCAAGAGTTATACAAAGAACAAAATACCCCAAATAAAAATGAAAAAATTGATAAATTTCTAAACTCAATTAATCTCAGTAAATTGTCTCAGGAAGAGGCTGAACAAATAACAAGCCCAATCACAATAGAAGAAATCAAAAATAGTATTGGAAAACTCAAAAATAATAAATCCCCGGGAGTTGATGGCCTCCCAGGGGAATACTATAAAATATTTGAAAGAGAGCTCACCCCACTTTTATATAAGGTTTATAATTATGCATTAACTAAGGGTGATCCACCTCAGTCGTGGTCTGAAGCCATTATTACTGTTATCCACAAAGACGGAAAAGACCCAACGGTATGCACTTCTTATCGGCCGATCAGCTTGCTTTGCGTTGATTTAAAAATACTTACAGCCATCATTGCGAATAGAATTAAAAAATTTATGAAAAAATTGGTGAAACCTGATCAGACAGGATTTATTACTGAAAGACAGGGGACAGATAATGTTAGAAGGGCTTTAAATCTCCAAATTATAGCACAGGAAAGAAAGACCCCATCAATGTTTCTCAGCCTGGATGCAGAAAAGGCCTTTGATCGGGTCGATTGGGCCTTTCTGCTACAGACTCTCAAGCACATGGGTTTTAATAACACCTTTATTTCATGGATCCAAACTTTTTATAAAAACCCCAAATCTCGAGTAAGGGTCAATGGCCACTGTTCTGAGTTTTTCTCCTTGGGGCGTGGCACCAGACAGGGTGAGGTTCTGTCTCCCTCATTATTTGCAATTAGTATTGAGCCCCTAGCCGAGTTAATTAGATCCAACCCTCTTATACAAGGCATTAGAGACGAAACTAGTATTTCAGCATAAACTGTCGCTTTTTGCAGACGATGTCTTATTATTTTTAGAAAATCCAAATTACTACTATTCCAGCCCTTCTAAATAGTCTTAATCAGTATAGTTTTAGTGTCTGGGTATAAAATAAATACAAATAAATCTGAGGCCCTAATGATTGTTGGGGAAATGGCCGACAGAGCTAGATCAAATTGTGTCATTTAGACAGTCTAAACAAGGTTTTAGATACCTCGGTGTAACCCTTACTCCTAAAACCACTCAGCTTTTTTCTTTTAACTATGATAAATTGTTTAAAGAGATCAAAGAGGACTTGAATAGATGGAATGTACTCCACTTTCTCTACTTGGGAGAATTGAATGTATAAGAATGAATGTTCTTCCACGACTGTTATCCTGTTTCAAAATTTACCAATTTGGATACCGCAATCCTCATTTCAGTATTTAGAAAAGCTTATATCTAAATTTGTTGGCAAAACAAAAGACCAAGGGTCCAACTTAAAATTTTAATGTCTGGGAAAGAAAAGGGTGGCCTTAAATTACCAAATTTTAAATTATACTATTGGGCAGCCCAATTAAAATCAATAGTGGCGTGGATCATCTGTGACCCAGAAATGCATTGGGTGTCAATGGAAGAGCATTCATCAACAGGAATTTCTCTCGCAGTCTCCCATTTCTTAGCTCACATTCACAGAAAAAATCAAGATAAGTAATATATGGGTGAAAAATACGCTAAGAGTTTGGAATCAGGTACAAAAACAATTAAGGGCACTGTGGCCCTGGTCTCGAGCTGTTCCTATACATGGGAATATTGAGTTCTTACCATCTCTTTCAGACAGGAGTTTTCAAATGTGGTCTGAGAAAGGTTTGATTACAGTTAATCAACTGTTTGAAAAAAAATACATTTTAAAACTTTTGCACAATTAAGAAACAAGCATGATTTATCCATAAATGACCACTACAGATTTTTACAAATAAGAAATTATGGTTTCAAAACATAGGGATTGGGAGATTATCAGAAAAGAACCCACAGCTATTGAAAAACATTTTATACAATTATTATCAAAAATTGTTGATTGACATGTCTGACAATACAAATCATATAAAACAGCAATGGGAATGGAACTGAATATAACCTTAAATGATGATATATGGGGATATTTGTTCTGGTTGTCATAGTGGTGTGGGAAGCCAGATGTGGAAGGAATTTGATTGGAAATTTAAGTTAAGATTTTTTAGAACACCATTGAAAACCTTCATTTCTAAATGTAGTATGGATGACAAATGTTGGAGAAATTGTGGACTTGTTGGTGATCAGGCACACATTTTTTGGGACTGCCCAGTCATACAAAGTTTTTGGATTAATGTCAAAGATGTCCTACAGAAAATATTGACAGTTAATCTTTCGCTGGACCCATCATTATTCTTGTTGGATATATTTCCTGACGACCTTTCCAACAATCAAGCATTCATACTCCATCTTCTACTTATGACTGCAAGGAAAATGATAACAATTCGCTGGCTTAACCCGAGCCCCCCACACAGACTCAGTGGATTCAAAAAATTGGACAGGTGTACACAATGGAGCGACTGACTGCTCAATTACAATTAAAGGTCCCACTCTTTGAAAAGAAATGGGGACCATTATAGACTTCTTAAATAAGACACCCATGCCTTAGTATCTAATTTGCCCTAATATCACTTTTTGTAAACATTTATGTTTATATGTAATGTATGTGTGTGTGATCCTTTTTACGAAATGGCTCCGGTCTCAGGCTTTATTGTTGATGTGAAATGCCTTGTTACTTGGCAATAAAAGTTCAAAAAAAGTTATAGCTCTTTGATGGAAGCAAATGGAGAAAGTAACACTATAGCTCACATTACTGTAAGGAAAATAACCTATATTCATCCAATATTTAGTTATAAAGCTAAACAATCAGATGACAGACCTTTCAGAGCCAGATTTGCTCAAATAGTTGAACATTTGGCTACGTTTTACTCTAGGCATTTGGAACAAAATGCCCATTCCTCCTCTCTCGTCTTCTGAAATGAAAGTCCACATTGTCTTTGCTCCGACACTTCGCCTGTCACTCACAGTGGACCCTTTAATGTGACAAAGTTGTGGGACAGATCCATAAAAACTAAAATATAAAGTCCAGCAGTGAGTTTGTTTTGGATGGAGCCGTAGCTGTGACTCAGTGCTATAGTATGAATACACTTACACTCAGGAGCAAGCCCAAAAAAAAAATACCTAGCATAACAAAGTGGGCCATACCAGCTTGTCAAAGCCTGATCTTGTCAAACTCAGAAGCTAAGCATGTTGGACCTGGGCAGTACTTGGATGGAAGACCATGGAGGGGTCATTAAGCAAAACTCTTCACCCACTTTTCAAGAATGAATCTGGTGTGAGTGAATAGTTGGTGGTGGTTCGAGGGGCTGAATATGATAAAGATGGCACAATATGGCAGCCTTGATTTCGTCAGTCTGTCCCAGGGCAGCTGTGGCTACAATAGTAGTTTACCACTACCAAAAATGGAGTGATTGAATATTGCATAATCTGAAGCGTCTGTGCTGTATAAATCCATGCATCATTATTATAAAAGTTACATGATTTTCAAAACCAAAACCCAACTTTGCTAATTCTTAAAGTTTTTTTTTTTTTTTTGCCTGGCTGTTCTAACCCTTGAAAAGCCTTAAACAGGTGATTATATGTTAATTATATTGTTGTTACAAATGCTCTTTTTTATACTGGACTGCAATAAAAATTCTCGTCCATACTGCCCAGTTATACGTTCAATTTCGTTGCAATGGATCCTTGCTTTGACAAGACTTAAAAAAGGCATTACATTTCACCTCAGGCTCCTTGCATATACCTCCGAATTACCGCAGTCTCCGTCTACTCTCCACCAACCACAGGTATTAACACAGCAGCAGAGTCAACACGCGGGTCGTTTTAATGCAGGTGTCATAGCGTTGGAGGCAAAAACAGGCTGTGAATGTGCAATGAGCCACAAGTCGAGACAGAGGATTATACATTAGCGACGGAGCACACGGCCTAATGAAAGCGATACAGCGATTGGCAAAGCATGTAAATGACACTGCACTGATGGGGATACAAATCACTGTCCCAAAACGTCTCCGGGATCTTGTTTAGACCTTGAATTAAACTCTGATCACAAGTGAGCAGCTCTTCTCTGTGAATCTGATTCTACACATATCAAATGTCACATGCATTACCTTTGCATACGATGAATTGATGCATCTAATTAGGACTGCATTAAGTTAGGTGATTAATCTCATTATTGAGTATTGAAATACAGTGGTCTATATCAAGGTTCACTTTCCATGGCTTCGCTGTTTCGCTGATTTTTTTTTTTTGTGTGCAATTTTGCATATTTCTTTACAGTGCGCAGTCCTATAGACGTGCGCTGTAAGCGCGCTTTTCTCTCAAACATAGTTTGTGACCGCATCACATCGCAGCATTCAGCACAGAAGCTCTTTTAGAAAACTTTAGACAGTTTGGATCATGCAGGAGAAGCTGACCTGACGCTCGGACGTTTCTCCAGGTGAGGATTTGACTCTTTGAGCTCGTAGTTATGATGATAAGTTTGTTCACGCTGGAACGTCAATTGTGTAGTTCAGAGATGTGTTTGAGGAGCGTGTTGTGACTTCACTAGAGTCCGGATGTGTTTCATGTCGGCTCTGGAGTCCGTGTGATCCGTGGCTCTGCGGTCGGCTGTGGAGCGCAGCGGGACGGGCAACGTGTCAAAAGCAGAGCAGGCGAACGCGCACAGCACGGTCACATAAACGATTCGCACTGTTGTATCTTGCGGTAAATCTTGTGTTCAGCGCATTATTACCTGTACAAAAGACACTAAACATCAGAACCAGGCAGGTTATCAACTGAAATTACTGTTAAACAATGAAGATCACTACTTGCGGGTTTCGCCTTTCACGGGTTATTTTTGAACCTAACCCGGCGATAAACGAGGGACCACTGTAATCGCTAATTTAGTAATCAAATGATCGTTCATTGGTTTTTGTTCCTCAATGCGTGTTCAAACTTATTAACACACATTTGAGTTCCATTTCCTAGTCTTCTCACAGGCGTTATTTTAATAGATCCACAACAATCGCGCACAGTGGCCATTGTTTACGGCAGTCTTACTACAGCGGCACACTTGTTGACTGCGTACAGCATTCGTACACACTTGCTAGCGGCACATGATCAAAAGAGATTGATTTTGAAGAAAAAAATATGACAAACTACAGACAAACAGATACAAAACACTGACAGGACAACTGAGGATGTGATTACAGAGGACACAACGAAAAAACAAAAGTCCACACGAAGATGCAGATGATGGAAGTGCGCAAAATGACAATTAACTGGGCAAAGAAGAAAAGAAAGAGCAATGCAAGATTAGATTTCAAGAGAAATGGACAATAAATGTTTAGATTAGACCATTTTTGGGCTCAGGTGATGTTTTGTGGCTCACCTCTTCTCTTTGGTCTGTCAATTTGGCTCTTCTTTAAAAATAGCGAGGACCACTGGTTTACAACATGTCATGATCCGCCTCCAACTGAAAAGAAATGATGTGAAAATTGATGCAAAACAATTCAATAGTAGTGTGTTAAAATACTCTTTTTATGTAAACTTTTTATGCAAGAGACTGACATTTAACACAAATCCATTTGATAAAGCTCAAACTCTTCAGAAATTATAACTTTAGTTCCATTTGTGTTATTTCTGTATTGATCATTTTTCAATAAATGTGTAGTTTCAATACTAGTTGTTCTGTTGATCTGTACTTTTGATCTATACTTTTGACAATCTTAAATCTACAAATCTAGAACAATTTGCAAATCTTGATTTCAAGGATTTGTGTGTTCTAAACTACTATTGAATAATCAAATAATAATTGCCCAGCTAATTGATAAGAAAGTTGTTAGTTGCAACTCTACATTTATTCCAACTGCAATATACAGTAGTTCAAACTTAACCTGACTTGTATACTTCCAAGTTTGTAATATGAAACTAGCTGCCTGCAAATAGAGATGAGCACTATATCTGTTCCAATTCAGAAACTTTTAAAATTTGACAACACCGACTTGTCTTATGTTGATTTCATCAGATGTCAGAAGCTAAGCAGGACAGGCCTGTTCAGTACTTGGATTTGAGATGCTGTAACAATGGTGTTATATGTGCCACAGTACCAGTCCTTTGCCATAGATGTTTAAATAAAATGTTGCATCAGGAATTATTGGTTATTGACCTCACGAGATAAGATCAGCGAAAAAATCCATATCGACCCGTTGTCGTTGTGTAACATTACTAGAGAGAGAGAGAAACTGACTGCTTTCACTAACCATGCAACTACTAAAGCATAAGAATGTACGCTTCTATGTTTCATTACCTACTTCATGTATTTTTTTTTTTTCGTCACTCTTAAAGATAACCTCTAAAGCACCTTGTCACAAGTACCTCCTGAGTTGCATTCTTACATTTCAAGTACACTTGCAGATCTGAGGCAAATGAATCTGCTTAGTTGTATAAGTCAACAAGTTGATCTATTTATGATAATAGAGTCTAAAACACTTTAAAACATATTTTCTTCTCTTCATCCAGCCCTGGAGGAAGTGTAGACTCTGACTTTGTCAAGTCTCATTTAGAGCTCATAGTGATTTAAAATGACACTGAAATTTGATCTAAAACAAGATTTTAAGATTGTTAAGGCTACTGTACCTATGGATGGTAGAACACCAAGTGCCACAGTGTATGTCAAATGAGTGTGTTGCAAGTTATTGTAATTCTATTCTGTTCTTGTTTTGTGTGTTATTCCTTATCCACACAACACATAACAGGAGCAGTTTACAATTAGAGCTGGTGAGGTTAGACAATACAGTAAACAAAGGCAATATACAGTATAACTAAGCTAAACTAAACTATTTAAAAAACTGAATTTTACTCCCCTCATTTTACATTATCCACTCTTGGACCTGGCGTTCCACCGGTCTCCCATCCACGTACTGACCAGAACCTGTCCTGCTTAGCTTCTGAGATCTGATAGGACCAGACTTCAGAAGTAAATATGGTCCAGTGAAGCACAAACTTTATCTATCCATATTGTGCTTTGTTGAATTTGCGTTTGTGTTTCAGAATTTGGTGTATGCTTTTGAAATTTGGTGTGTGTTTTTAATTTGCATTTGTGTTTTTGAGTTTTGGTGTTTTTTTTTTTTTTTTTTTTTTTTTTTTTTTTTTTGGTGTTTTTGAATTTGCATTTTCACATTTTGCATGTATTGGAATTTTGGTGCAGGTTTTTGAGTTAGCATTTTTTTAAATTTTGGTGCTTGTCTTTGATTTTGCATTTGTGTACGCGTTATTTATTTTCTGTTTGTGTTTTTGAATTTTGGTGCTTGTGAATCTGCGTGTCTTTGAATTTGTATTTTCAAAATTCTGTGCATGTTTTTACATTTTGGTGCGTGTTTTTGAATTTGTTTTTTCTTCTGTTTGTGTTTTATTAATGTTGGTGCGTGTTTTTGATTATTGGTGCGTGTTTTTGAATCTGCATTTGTGTTTTTATATTTTGGTGTGTGTTTTTGTATTTGCGTTTGTTTTGGATTTTTTGTTGCATGTTTTAGAATTTGCGTTAGCGTTTTTTATTTTCTGTTTGTGTTTTTGAATTTGGGTGTGTCTTTTTGATTATCGGTGAGTGTTTTTTAATCAGCATTTGTGTTTTTAAATTTTGGTGCATGTCTTTGAATTTGCCTTTTAAATTTTTTGTTTTTTTTTATAATTTTTACGTATTTTTGAATTTGCAATTGGGTTTTGGAATATTGGTGAGTAGTTTTGAGTTTGCATTTGTGTTTTTGAGCTTTGCAGCATGTTTATGCTTTTGAATTTGTTTTTGTTTTGCCCATTAGGGACACCGTATGCACAGAAACACCATATTTTCAAATTGACACAATCCAGCCTGTAGATTCAGCAAGATTTGGAGAAGGCTCCGGCTGCAGACTGCAAGATGGAGCCGTGTCGTTTCAAATAGGCGTGTCGTGAGCACTAGTGTCGTCTTTGCACTAGGTGGCGATATTCACATCAACCCTTGACATAAAGACGCCAGACACGATGTAAATTTGAAACCTCGGTGAATATACCAACTCTATAGATGGAAAGTTGAATAATTTAATTATTATTTGTACTTTGGGGGCATTTTCACCAAAATTACGTTTATAATTATTTAATAATAATGGTGGAATTATTAATATTTGACTTAATAAACACATGTCTTTGTTCATAGCTGTTTTATTAATTACATACTTTTTATTTCGTCTGATTTTTTTTTTTTTGTCTGGTTAGTGCTGATAGTCAGGTTCAGAGGGACAGAAGCGAGGTGGTTGCCATGGTGACGAGTTTTTAACTGTTGCTAAACGGGCCTAAACTGTTATATTTTTTATCTTAACATTTACCCAAACCTTTTTCCTAACCTTAGTCATCACCCTAACCCTTCTCCTAAACTTACCCGTTCTCCTAAACTTAATCGTCGTCCCTCTGGTCCCAACTACAACGTTTTTCTAGCACCGGAAATGGAGCAGCTCTCCTTCCGGTGGAGCTCCACTCCGCGTCGGCTTTTAAAATAGATTTTTTTTAATGCTTATTTTAAATTACACCCCCGACTTATATGTCTTTTACCATAGGTTTGGACATTTTTTGTATGAATACGGTTTGTATACTCGCCAAATAGCATCATTACTGTCATAAGGGGGCGTGTAGTTAGAAGTAGGCGTGTCGTGAGGGGGCGTGTCGTTAGTACGCGGGCAGTTCTGCAGGCTGCAATCAGACATACTTGAAGATTTGTGTTAAAATTTGTGAAATAACCAAAGAAATAGAACTATTTTTGTCAAGGAAACATCATTACAATACCACTCAAACTACCTTATGCATTACTTGACTGCATTTCCACGTTCTCTTACCTACTCAATGCAACTCTGCGGGTTTCCATTCCTATATTTTATGAAGATTTTTATTATTATTCCATACCACATCAATATTCAATGCAACTGAATTCTCAAAAGCGTCACCTCAAAATTGCAAACGCTCTATATATAACTCAATATATTCCATTCTCTTCTGGATTTATTGGGTCAAAGTTTGCCCTGGAGTGAGTGCGCAGCCTTACCTTTCCTTTGACAGGGTCTTTGGTGTGGCGAGGCTTGTGATCCATTCCGTTTGAGGTTTTTCGCAGGCGGCTGCCGGTGCCTGCGCGTCATAGATTCACTTTTTGGGGGAGTTGAGGTAGAAACATGGTCACAATATGTTCAATAATTCATGGTCGAGGTCTGCGGTACAAGGTGTCGGAGGCTGTGAGCTGTAGTCAGTCTGTTGTGTGAGAATCGCTCGGATGGAGAAGGAAAAAGGGAGTCCTGGCCGGGCCGCTGGACAGAGCGTTTTTATAATTCATGAGGCTATGATAAGGGAACTAAAAGCTTGGCCTCACTCAGACTGAGAAAGAGAGAGAGAGGGAGAGAAAGATGGTGACTGCACTGCAAATAGGCTGCGTCTGCTCTAAACTTTCAGTCAATATCAGTGAGAATGACATGAATACTTGATGGAGCAGTTGTATATTATTGGGGAGTCCAGCTCTTTAGATTTAGACTTTATTACTGTTAAAGCAAATGTATGCATTAATTTTCTACCGCTTGTTTCATTGAAAGTTACGAGTGACTAAAGCTAATCATGTAACTTTGGGTTTAGGGGGACAGTGGCCAACGGGTTTAGACACAGAGCAGGCTATTCAAATGGTGACCCGGGGACAAATGCGGCCCACTAAGCAGTATGTTTCGAACAGCAGAATAAAATAGGCCAGGGCTGGTGAACCGATCTAAGGCCAAGAGCCGAAAATTTCTATTGTCATCCTTGGAGACCCACACCATGAGTGCCATCACTAGGGAACAAAAAACATTTTTTTATTGAATTACATTTACACACAGACACTGCAAACCCTCTATTAGTCATATTTTTTTTACGGAAGTTATTGAGGGGGTCTGGAGGCCTTGCACTGATTTTATTATTATTATTATTTATTTTTTTTATGTGTAATTTCCTGTATTTTGGTGTGTTCTTATTATGTGATGTCATTTTACTATAATTAAAAAAACATAAGTCCGTTAAAAAAAACAAAAAGGGGTTACCCATAGCTACCAGATTTAGGAGGCCCCAGCCCCAGTCGCCCCCCCTTTAGCTCCGCCGATGTAAAACTGGGCTTTGGGAGCGTCAGTCAGATTCAGGACTGTCTCTGACTGACGTGATGAGAGCAGAGAAAACACTGCTGCTGCACACACTGTTGTCAGGTCAGTGTCTGATTCATGTCACATTCAAGACGTTCTTTTACCTAGCATGGTATAGACACAAAACCCATGAGAACATGTTGTCTGTACATCCTGGTCCTATCCAAACATACATTGAAATACAATAATTCAAATTTAAAGTTCCAAAGGCACATTTCACTTTTTCAGAATCAGCCTGGTTACAAAGCCTGAGCTGATTTTTGTCACATTCAGAAGAGTGTTTTATGAGGCTCAGAGCTGAAATAATCATATCTTTCCGCTCTACGCACACACAATTCCAGCCTTATTATTTATTGATTTATTTATGTATTTATTTATTTATTTTAACTGAATTTAAAACTCAAAACAACATATGTTTACACCATATGTGCCATTTAAAAGGCATTGCACAACTTTGTATTTTATTTATACAGACTTTTCCATCTACATTGTACTGTCAGTGTTCTGTCTAATTCAAAACCAATGTGTTCCCTAAACTCCAGACAGTGTGCTTGTTGTTGGTTCACTCTAATTAAAACTATGTCATTGCAGTTAATATCTACAGCTCTCTCATAAGAACACACTTTATAAATACACATCACATGAGCTTCTTTCCCCCCACACTCATGTATTTATTCTTTCACAGGCAAAATGTGTTTCTTTAAAAGTGGGATTTTAATTTAGAATTTGCGCATACAAGATGCAAATACACATTTCAATTCTTAATTTGTTCTTAACTAAAAAGCCAAAATACAACATTTTGATGTTATGCATGCTGAGATGATTTTGCAATGTTTGGTTTATATTATATTCAGCGGTTTATGAAAATGAAGATGCATTTCAAATAAATGGCAAAGAAATGAACTTAGCTGTTTGTGGGTTTTTTTTTTTTTTCATTTAGAAGGAAAGCAACATTCAGTTACTAGAACAGGACTAGTTGTATTACGTTTGATATCTTTATCTTTCTTACATTTCAACTTTTTATAAGGTTTACATGATCAAAACAATGACGACGTCTTTTTCATCTTTAAACCAACAAAAGCTGTGTTACAGATGAGGAGAAAGCACATTACTTTTCTACTTTTTGATGACGATTACATAGAGTCAGCTTCTTTCATGGGGCAAAGATTGTATTTAATCCTCCAAACGTGAAGAAATACAGTAGTTTTATTTACTCTAACACGTTTGAATCGCTCATAGATGAGGAAGTTTTGTTTTTCCTTTTTGAGACTCGCTGCATGTGCCGTTCTTCTCAGAGTCCTAGTCTAGGATCGTCTTTTCTTCATTTTAAAGATCAAATTACTGCTCTAAACTTACTCCACAATGTTTTTAGTCCAAGATGTTTTGCCTGTATCCGTTTGAAAAGAAAGCCGGCCTCCAGAATCAGCTGATCACGAAAAGACAGCCGACTGCGCTGCCTAAAGGCCAGCGCACACCGGGACGCTCTGCCGCGCGGCAAATTGGGCGCCTCCATTAATTTCTATGAATGTACACAAACCGGGCTCGCGGTTTCCGTCGCGGCGCCGCCCCTGGAAATGACCCTGCCGGCACCCGTAGTTTCTTCTTCTACGATTTAAATAATGTATAGTAGTTAACTTGTCGCCGCTATTTCGTTTACAATGATGAACGCGGAATGCCTTTCATTATTTAGGACATATTTTCATATTACTCACCCACTACGACCGCGGATAGTTGAAAAATAACGCAGAGCGTCGCGACATTTGGTGAGTGTTGACGCTTGGGTCTGGCGCGCGGCAAGTGACGTGCCGCGCCGCGCTTTGGTGTGGGCTGGCCTTTATGTGTACAAAAGAGCATCATGTAGTTGATTGCAGGCGAAGTCAGCTTGTGCATCAGAGAGCCTGACGTCGCCAAATTAAAAAAAAGGAGTATGACGGAAGTACATGTCGTTGGCAGGCTACGGTAGGCCGCTCAATGAAGGTTGTATGGAGGATTTTTCAAATCCAACAACTGCTTACTGTTTTTTAAATGATGCACATGTGTTTCTCCTCCCAGGGCCACACCCTTCACTGTAACTGGGCCAATGAGTTACTCAGGAACACTGAGGGTTTGCTTGACAGGTTCACAAGCCAATAGATAAAGAGGTACCTCGTTATCTATTGGTCAACGTTTTACTTGCCTCACCATGTCCGCAGTTTATATATTTTTATAATTATCTTTTTGTTTAACATATGTACAAGGCTGTTACAAATCTATGCAACTGTTTTTGACCAAGACTGACAACAAATAATTTTTGAAAATCCTCCATACAACCTTTAAGGAGTTATTAAAAAAAGGCAGCAAACTTGAACACTCCTTTGTGGACCAATTTAGACTGCATGCATGATGTGCTAAATTTGTCCCTCAGGCCCTACTTTAAACATCCATGCCTTGAAGCAGGGGTTCCCAAACTTTTCAGCCAGGGACACCCAAAATAACTGTGCACTCGTGACCCTCACAGCAAAAAATATATATTTTGTGTAATAATTTTAAGTTACAAAACCATGTAAATTGGGTTTAATTGTGTTTATTTTGACACTTTATTGCATGGTATGACCACAATTCACTCACACACACTTTTCAAAATAAACAATGATTAAGTGCAAAACCATAATTATAAAATACAATTTGAAATCATCTCGCGACCCCCCAGATTTTGCCCCGAGGGATCTCCACTTTGGGAACCGGTGCCTTACAGCTTCCTTCATGGCAAAAGATTAAAACAAACCTATACGCTCACTTTATCACTATTGACCACATAAGTTAAGGTAAGGTAATGTTTATTAAGGACAAAGCACATATACATTAAGCACAAAGGTAGAGATACTTTACAGCTCATTTCCATCTGTCGTCTTGGGGAGGTAAGAGGGGAGGCATGGAACACAGTGTAGGCCATAATGTTATGTACTGCAATCCAATCTAGATTTTACCATCAGCGAACAAAAGACATTTCTCACAAGTTGGAGGTTTCTTGAAGGACAAGCTGAGCTCATAAAGATCTCCGCTCCACCTGAATTTAAATGGGACGATTACTGCGGCTGACACTTGCACAGATAGATAAGTCTCCACTCTTGACACCCAAATGAAAAATGGGATTGTGTGTCCCTCTGTTTCTCTGTTTCTTTCTTTCTTTTGCTCAGTGTTGTCTCTGGCACAGCTTCAGTGCACAGCTGATCATTAGTGCTTTGCTCCTGGCACCACCGGTTCATTGTGAGATCTGAATGTGGTTTCTCAAAAAAAGCTGCAATTCTCAAACTGTTCCACCTTAGAGAAATGTGAAATTGAAATAAACCCCATGTAACTAGGATTAAACTGGATTAAAGAAAGACTGAACTAGACAGAATCGAGATTGCCAATCTGCCCCATCAGTCCCTCCGGGGATAAATGGAGTGATTGAATTGAATTGGCCATCACCAGATGCTAACACACCAGATTCAAGCTAAGAATGGTGAAGTGTTTTGCCCTAGAACTCACAATCAGCATGCATTTGGTGAACCTGAGATCAAACTATGGTGTTGATCCGATTCTTGACCTATTTAAATGGCTTTTTTTCATTATTTATCCAAAACATGTATTGTTGCGAGGGATGTCAAGATTAGCCGTTTTTTTTTTCCAATAACTGTGAATATTCTCTGCCAAAGTAGGTTATTCGTGGGTTTTTTACAACTCAAGATATACCGCAAACACGTCTAGTATGTCTGTTGTGCGTGGCCAGTGTGTGTTGTCAACTCACTGATAAGTTGAAAGGCTGCTGAAGTTAGCAGAGGAAACAGCACTTCAGGAGTTGTATCAGTCAAAAGATTCAAGTTGGGGGATGTTTTGAAGACGACCAGGGCATTGTGCGGGCTGATAAGTATCCAATATGCAAAACATGCCTTTGAAAACACACATCCAACATGATCTAGCATAAGATCAACCCTCGTCTTTTGTAGTAAAGTTAAAGAAATTACTGTAAGTCAATCCTTTAAACAAAGTGTTCCAGAGAGAGTCACGAGGCTCATGGCCATAATAAAGAGAGTATTTGTGCTTCATCCAATCTGAAAGTAAAACATAGGCAGAGACGTGTTCAGATGGCCACATGACAACCCTCTGGGAAAACGAATGTGTACAGTGTCGCCTGAAGTCGGTCTGAAGTCTTTAACGGGGCGTATCAGCAGAGATCACTCCTCTGTATTCAAAGACAATATTACAATAGGTAGTAATTGATCCCTCATTGGAAGTATATTGAAAGCATTGATTCTAAAATTTGATATTGTGACATCCTAATTGGTTCTAGTGTAGTAGTACTCGAGAAAGATCTTGGTCTTGTCTCAGACTCAAGCACATTTGGACTCGGTCTTGTCTTGGCGTCGAGGTTGCTTGGGCGCGGTCTTGTCTTGATCTCAAGGGTGTTTGGACTCGGTCTTGTCTTGGCGTCGAGAGTGCGGTCTTGTCTTGATCTCTAGGGTGTTTGGACTCGTGTCTTTGACTTGGTCTTGTTTTGGACACCTTGGCTACGGTTGTACCAGGAGCACAGTGACATGTCCCAATCACAGTTTGCGTTAAGTCCTGTACAATAAGATAATGTAGACACTCGCTAGGTCTGAACGCCAACACTTGTTCCCTAACCATCAATCGCTCACAGTCCTGCCCTGTTCAGTGACTGTTCAGTGCACTCTTTGATTTGGTCATTCAAACACGAAGCGCTCTACTTTCAGCTGACAGCAAGTTACATGGCTCTTTCGCTTGAAAAAAAAAAAAAAAAGGTCAGGTTTATGCGTTCTAGATTCGTATTTCATTCAGCATAACTTTTGTTTTTGCACAGTGATACTGCGGACAACGGCACTGGCTCGACTTGCTGTTACAGCTGGGTCAATCAGCCAGGGCTGCTTCACACTCATGTATATTCTCTAAAACCTTTTGTCAGTGCAAATTGATGCATTTTTTTTTTTTTGTATTTTGTCTTGAGTAAAGAAATAACAATATATTCCTCCATTCGTTGTTGAGAAGTGTCAAAGTGGTTGAAAATCAGGACAACTAGGACATGTTTGTGTAAAATTCTGACAAAACAATGGTTTTAGATACATTTGCTGGGACATGGGACACAGGGATCAAAATATCAAAATATTGACTGTTCCAGGTTAATAGGGACGTCTGGTCACCCAATATCGAATTTCTTACTGTGTTTAGAATGAGAATATTTAACTGCACAAATAATTCATTCAATGTATTTTTGTCAATCCCCAAATCACAACTCTGAGATTGTTGATTTAGCAAACAGAAATGTTGAAGGGACTTTCAAGAAATCACAAAGTCACAGTCTTCTTCTTCGAGAGAAATTCTCAAATCTCCTTCAAACACAATCTATCAGACGAGAGACAATGCCTTGCGCTCCCCAGATTGAGAAGCACTGACCTGGAGCACAGCCGGTCCCAGCGGGCAGATTGGGAGGGGGCGTCCGATTGGAGCATTGTTCAAGATGGCGGCGGGCTGGCAGGTTGACGGAGAGGAGGCACTGAGCGGGGGCGATAGGAGGCGAGAGGTGAGGGACGAACTGCTGCGTTTTCAGATAAAACCTCCGTGTTCCACTTGGAGAGAGAGAGAGGACATGACTGTGATACGGAGATTACTGTAAACAGGACGAGGGCTGGTCAAGGAGAAGGACACAAGCACAAGCATTAGACAGATTGTTGTTTTTATAGAATTGAATCATATGAAGCCCTCAAGTTTCAATATGACTTTCTCCTTCAATTACGTAATCTTGAAATAGCATTTGTTGTGTGATTGTTTAATATGACATAAATAATTGATTTTAAGATGATCAGCTTTCTTCTCTTCCAGGTGCTCATACCTCCTTGTCAAAGCCTGACCCACTCAGATCTCAGAAGCTAAGCAAGTTAGGGCCTGGTTAGTATTGGATGGGAGACTGCTGGAACACTAGATCCCACAGTGGTACTGTCGCTTTCGTACCGGAAGTGTGATTAGAGCATGCACACAATGAAAATAATAAAGTAAAAAGCTTGTTTTTAATCTATCATTTGATTATTGTATATTAATTAAAGCGATAATTACTAATATACATCTGCATTAGTCTGAAAAATGACTTACTCTGTTAGTTTCAGACAATAATTTCATTAGGTTTAGACCCCAGATTACTCCTGGTACTGATATAAGATTAAAATAAACCTTATAAAACCTTGAGGGCCACATAAAATGAGGTGGCGGGCTGCATTCGGCCCCCGTGCCTGGACTTTGACATATGTGATCTAAACAGTCTTTATTGTTAATTATTTAACTGTTTATGAACAAATAACGAAAAGTGTTGTTTAAGAAATCGCCAAAAATTGTATTTTTTTCGAGGCGCGTAAGGTCACGTGTGATGATGCGTTCAAGGGTTAAACGGAAAGATCAAACTCTTGTATTGACTAGATAAACTGCTAAAAGGCAATAATGGCTGTGGGTAATGAATATAGGGCTTGTGGATGACGATAGTGTTATATGTTTAAAAAAAAGAACAAAAAATATCCTTAATGTCCTTTTATTGAGAAAAAAAGGGAACTTCTGGACGGATCGGGTCTACTGGTATGAAAGGGGCTGGACAGGGACAACAAAAGTGGATCGTCGTTGTGTCCTTGGGCAAGACACTTAACCTACATTGCCTCTGTCTGCGTACACTGGGTGAGTGGATATTAGATTGTAAAATGCTTTGAGTGCCTGGAAAGGTAGAAAAGTGCTATATAATAGACCATTTATCATTTTCATCCCTATAAATGACTGATCTACATACAGTTAGTTTAGTCCTAAATACATAAGTCCCCTTTAAAGCGAGAAAAAAGCTGCTAATAATATCATAGTAGTATCAAAGCTTTAGAAAACCTCTTCAATCCTCGTGTAAGTGACAGAATAATCTTATGTCTAGTGTCATTTGAAGTAATAACCTATCATTCCAAAACACTTCAGCTCTTTGGGGGGTGTGCAAAGTAAGTCAACAATCTTTGAATTCCCCAAATAATTGACAAGTATTAGAATAATCAATTAACTGCGATTAATCTGTTGCATCCCTACTCTGGCTAAAATGCATTGTCTCCATTGTGACTTGTTCTGAACGTGTTTAATACTCGGTTTTGTTTAGATAAAGCAACAGGATATGATTAAGAGAATGTTTTTCTACAGCACAGCGGGACGCCATCACACGACATGATCAAAATACTGCACATTACAGATTTAAAGCGACATGTGAAACGAGCTCAGGCAGCGATGCATTTAGGCAAGCCTCTGCACCAGTCGCTCGGGATGATTTATCCTGGCATATAAAAGAGAACTACACTCATCAATGGCTTTGGAATCAATGCCAACCTCCACAGTGGTGCGATTCTTTTGATGGTGTGAGAAAACGAAATAAGCAAAGATGGATACCGAAAATATTTCAACTTTTTTTTGGTTCACAAGAGACACTTCAAAGGCTGAGAGATCCGTCAGAGATTGTGAACAGTCAAGGCTCTTTCTTTTGCTCAAATCTAAGAGAACTTGTCTAATATTGACTTATATCCAGAGTATCAGGTGTATCAGAGTAAAACAGTTTTAGCTTGATGCCGTTGCAATTAACAGTGCTGTGTATCAAGACTCATTCTGTCTCACCACAGTGAGTTTACAAGCACTTTGCACAAAACTTTCATAAGATAGCTCAAGTTGAGCAGTGTTTGTAAGGTTAAATTTAAGGTACACTTTATTGTCCCCGTAGGGAAATTCATCTTCAGTTCTTCTGGGCATCTCCTCTGGAGCAGTGAACGCCACAGTGCAGCGCTCAGAGACCCATCTCCAGTTTCAGCTTGTTCCCACAGATAAGCATGTCAATATCATACAATTTGAAACAGCGTGTCACATGAACGCCATTTCTATTTTTCGCGTGTGTATTTCATGCGTTTCTGTCCCGTTCATTTCAATGGTGAATGTTAAGACATGTTATTATTCATGAAGACGTTTTATTATTCATGAAGACTAACACAACCCTAATCCTAACCTTAACCAACTCCAAGCCTCAGACATAAACTTACCTATTTTTGCAACTTCAGACCTAAACTTAGCCGTTAAGCCCTCAAAAAACCTCCTGTTTGTCCTTCCACGCCAGAAAAAAACGAGCATGTAATTGCACGCCAAAACAGGCAGAGGGCGTCGTCATGACAAGCAATTTGTCATGACGTGCTTTTTACACGAATTCCATGAGAACACGTTGCCAGTTTCTCCTGCTAGGCCCGGGCCGTGCGGGAGTCAAATTCGCGAACTTCTTGCTGTGAGGTGAGAGCGCTAACCGCTCTGTGGGAGCTAGCGCTTGCTAAGAATAATTAAAAACACACTGTCAGGAAAGAATATACTCTATGACACAATTTAAATAGACTGCAAACCAATTTTCATCTAAAGAGATACTTTGACTATACATCTAAATAAATAATTAAATACATAAACAAACAAACAAATACTGTAATTTCTGCCCTATTGAGCGCACCTGAATATAAGCCGCAACCACTAGATTTAGATAGCCCTTTCACACATACACCCTTATTTTGATCTGGAATTTGATCTGTGTCGATATCTAGTAAGATTACCGGGAACAGTCGCTTTAAACCAGCCTTAAATCTGAGGGATTTAAAGCGATACGATGTATCCTGCGCATCAGCTTGTCACAAAGAAAGCCTCTTAAATGCTGTCTGCAAAGAGCAAGCTTGTCCCAAAACCAGACTCCGGTCCTGGTTTGCCAAACCACGGCAGTGTGTGCCTACTTGCAGGGCTTCCTTCGTCTCGTGCATTGCAGTCCCGGTACAGACGGGCCAGAGGCTATCCGACACGGTATTGTTCCAGCATGATTTGCTTATGTGAATGTGGGCAAATGATGAAGCATACCGGTAAACAAGACACGGTACTTAATAATAATAATAATATATAATAATAATAAATTTGTATAGCACTTTTCAAAAACAAGTTACAAAGTGCTTCACAACATCAATAAAACATTGCACATAAAACAATTACTTTTACAGGTTCAATGTGTGAAAGGGGCTTATGAGAAATCAATAATTTTGCGTTGCCTTATAAGCCGCATAGTTTAAAGCTCATGAAAAAAGTAGTGGCTTATAATCCAGAAATTAGGGTACATAAATTGGGTATGGGATCTTTATAAATTTAAATAAAAAATATTATCTTTAACCAGCCCTATTCTTACTTTGACCCTCTTTCCCAATCAGGCCTTTTTGCTCATTTTAAACAATATTCACAGCTCCACAAAAAACGTTTTGTTTTATTAAAAACAATATTTTAAATTAAATGTTATTCTACATTAATCGGTTCCCTTTTGTGATAAAATAAAAGGCTAAACACAGAAATATCTGTCTTTGGCACAGAAAGAGTTAAAGGGGACCTATTATGTAAAAGTCACATTTCGGAGTTTTAACCATGTTACAGCAGTGTTCTCTCATCATTAGTTTACCCAAAGTTGTATTTGGATTGATTCCTGCTGACGCTCCAATGTTCAGAAAATCCCTGTTTTCACCTACCACCTATCCCCGCCCACTTGTCTCTATTTACTTGCGATTACTCAAAAATTAGAACGGCGAATAAAACATACGAGGTTCAAAATGGTCATGTAGACTTCCTAAAAAAATGTGCCCATTGTAGCTATTGTTTCTCATGTATGTTCATTAGCAGAAACCATCCCAACGAAATCAACACTAGGCTTGTTTTAACTTACATTTATCTGTTTTAACTTACATTTATCCGTACAATGTGGCGCAGAGTAAAGTTTGAAGAATCTGTGTTGAAAAAGTGATGAGATAAAACTAAAACAGACTTATACTTTCTTTAAAGCTGTCTTTCCAGAGCTGTGCTTGCACTTGCCTTAGGAAAGCCCACAGCTACAAACACTTGTTTTGATCTCAAATAAACCCACGCTAATGCAAGCAAGAAGTGCAAAGAAGTTTGACTCCCCAACAATCAAATACATGCAGTTAAAAATACCAACCACTGCATTGATTATTATTATTTGATTTTATTTTTTTCATTAATTCATATTCAATCATCTCTTTTATTGACGGCGTATCAGGTCATTTAATCATCTCTTTTATTGTTGGCGTATCAGGTCATTTGCTTAAAGATGAGCTGATAAAAGTGTATTTTTAACATAAGTTCTTTCATGATTCAATTTCACATTTACAAAGTGCATGATGAGCAGGAATTTGGAGACTCTTCTGCTGTTGAGGAGCCAGGTGACTCCACATCTCTCATATATTGTGCTATGGATTTCACCAGTTTCTCCAACATCAGACCTGAGCAAACTGCGGCCCGGGGGCCAGATACGGCCCTCAGACGAATCATTTTTTTTAAGTCATTTCAATATGGATTTAGACTTAAACAAATGCCTTGCTCCTCAATTTATTTGTTGTTCTGTGTCTTTTTGATTAATGTGTGAGCCGTGTGGGTAACAGATCAGTACATGCTTTTAAACAAACAATATTTTAACTATGAAATAGCCCAGATTAATAAAGGCTTTTAAAACTTTTGTTGATTGAAGAGAGACTTGGGTTTGCTCTTATTTCTGTGACTTTGTTTTCGAAAATCACCAATGTGCACCTTCAGACTTCACTGAATGTTAGATTTTCATGAGCATTTTTGGAACTTTCTTTTTGAATTTGTAGCTAAATTGTCACTTTTTTTTATGGTCCAGAACCCTTTTTTACAGACACAAACAAGGCATTAGTCCAGGTACTCAAAGTGCTCCTCCTTCTGAAAACTTCCCCTAGAGAGCTGGAGACAGCGCTACAGCGACGAGGGCTCAAGTGGGAGTGTTTATCGTTTTTGGTGTGAGTCCACTGTTTGAGCTCTCACTTTTCTTCTCACATTTGAGTCCATCATCTTCACGTTCTTTCGTCTGCTGTAAATCAACCAACCTCCATGGCTATGTCCGAACACCCGCACTATTCACTAAATAGTTCAGTATTCAGGGGTCATGCCATTTTGTAGCGGTGTTCGAAAGTCCAGCAAGTCAAAAAGTAGTGCACTCAAAATTTTCCACAATGCATCTGGAAAAGTAGTGAGCATTGATGGTCACTAGAACGGTCAATATGGACCACAATTCATTGTGAGAATTGGGAAAAACAACACAAACAGAGTCAGGTCTTTAACTTCGAAACAAAGATGATAAGGAGCTACTTAAACTCACTGTAGAGCCAGAGAATAAACAAAACCCCCGTAACTGAAAGCCGTTAGCTAAAGACGCTAACGTTAGCTGCTTACATTAGTTTTGGCTGTAAAAAATGAATTATCCAGTCTGTTTGCAGTTAAATGTTCTGTCCAAGTTAAACCAGACTTGTATTATGATTAGTAGTCCATAAATATGTGTGTGTCTAAAGAACTTGACCAGTATTTATTACAAATGTTCATTTTTATCTGACTTTTTTTGCCGACCGTTACTTTAATTCAAGGGGAGATGTACATGACCCGTGTCAGTTGAAAATAGTGCGCTTAAGACCAGATGAATGAGTCACTGACCAGTCCAATGAACAGGGCAGGACTATATAGTAATTGAGTAGATAGGGAACAAGTGTGGACGTTCGGACACAGCCCATGTCTGTCCTCTTAAGCAGCAGCCATGTTTGACTCCTGCCTTTGTAAGTGACCTCATTGTTTAGCTCGTGCTCCTGCTGCGCTAACCCTTTGCAGCCGATATGAAAATGACATTGGTGTGTGACATGAGGATCTCTTATTTGCTCGTGTCCTGTCACATCCCATTAGGGGGCAGCGTCTTTGGGAAGGGCCCGGCCGCTGACACTCGGAGATGAATTTGGATGTAGCGATGGTGTCGGGATAAAGCTTAATAGATTACATTTTGTGGTGGCGTGGCCTGTCCCCTGCCGCTCAGTGCACTTATCTGAAGAGTGTTTGTCATGCACCGGCCCGCACGCAAACACACAACACGCTTGTGCCCTTAAATCTCCATCAGCTTCGCCTTCATCACTGTCTGTGACTATGAACCTCACTTTGTCACAATATTAGGCCTGACTCTCTCTTCCCACTGGCAGCTGATTAGAAAGTGCACTCAGAATGAATGTTGGTATTAAATGGGAATATCCCTGTGTGTTGCATTATACTGTAGTAGGATTTCACTGTCCATGTGGAAGTGTTGTCTATTAAGGGTCTTTCACACCAACACAACTCCCAGTCGCTATTGGTAGGGAGGAGCGACGCAGAATCTGTTCTATTCTCTTTGGGACACATCGATGTAAAAAAAGTATTCACACAAACACGATCCAAACAGCCACTAGTCGCCAAACAAATGCCGAGTGAGCATGCGCGAGATGTAATGCTCGACGAATGATGAAACTTAAGTTGACGGCAAACACATGTTTTTAATCTTACCTCACGGATTAAGCTCAATTTAGTTCCCGCTACAGACCAGCCTTCGTACTACGGTCGCTGCAGCTTCTCCATCTTTGTTTTCTTCGTACCAAATAGTACCATTCTCCTTTGTACTTACGTTCCGTTTGAACCCGGGTAAATAACAATAATCCATGCTAGGCTTAATACTGTTTTTCCGTAAGCATAATTTTTGGGTTTCTGCACTATTTCCGCTAAGGTTAAGGTTAAGGTATACTCGTAGGAGAACTTGTTCTCTGCATTTAACCCATCCTTCAATGCCTCTGGGGCATCTCCTCAGGAGCAGTGATCGCAGCAGTGCAGCGCTCGGGGACCCATCTCCAGATGTTGTTGCTAGGCTTGGTCAGGACTATCGTAGCTGGAGGATATTACCCTAACATGCATGTTATTGGTTGGTGGGGGAAACCGGAGTGCCCGGAGGAAACCCACCCAGACACGGGGAGAAGGCACGGGCTGTGCGGGAATTGAACCCGCGACCTTCTTGCTGTGAGGCCAGAGTGCTAACCGCTCAACCACTGTGCCGCCCTGCGCACTGATTCTCTGGTTCGCTAGTAGCTACGGACCAATCGAACAGCTTCAAGTCTTCAAAACCTCGCCTCCGCGACTTGCTCTGTGCTCCTCTGACCCCCGACAGCGCCATTCACACCACGTCTGTCGGCAGAAGTTGCCAAAGCGGTTCAGACATGCGACCCTCGGCTTGGTGTGAAAGACCCTTTAATGATCGACTGATATACTGTATCTTTTTGGGAACCGATACCGATATAGAGGAGGCTGGGGTGCTGATAATGACAGCCGATTTAATTTGAACTAGAAAAATACTTTTTTGTTTGGAGCAGGAGATAAAAAAAAAAACTCTGTCTGACATTAGTCATTTTAATTTGGGTTTATTTAGGTCACATTTTGTGTTTGTTTGTCTCTTGTGTGTGACATTAACGGCTTTGAAATTTGTTTGTAACATTGTTGTTGATAGACTTGGACTGAAGTGAATTCAAGAGGCTAAAGGTGCAGTTAGCCTCATTAATATGCACGACGTCGCTGCAATTAAAATGTGCAAATGCTGACCATTAACACCTCTTTCATGACTAATTTACATGTCAATGTGTGTCCAGTAATCATCAACACAGACACAACACTTTACTGTCATCCGAGAGAAGGAGCTGGGGCAATATAGTAGTGATAGCATCATGAGCTAACTGCTAACTACAGTGAGCTAAACTGAAAGATAAAGCAAACACGTTTTCGACACTCACCGCTCAGATAAACTCTTCTCAGATCCCATTTTTTCACATAAAGAATTCCCTCCAAAACGACTGTCTGTAGTAAGAAAACCAACTTCTGCTCGTTGTTGAAAGCAATAGTCGTCCTTTCAAACGAAGAAAGTTCCTCCTCTCCTAAATAAAAGTCCTTTTGTTGTTACGGGCGTCATCTGTGATGAAGTTATTTCCTTTTCTTAAAGTTAGTAGCAAAGTTGAAAGCATTTAAATCCAGCGCTGCCTCAGAGCTCACTAGTGTAACGGAGAGCGTCAGCCTGGTGTATTCAGGTGCAGTCCGACTACAAACAATTCAACAGAAACTACTTCTGATTTATCGTCAATTTTGATTTTACTTTTTGGCCCCCTAACTCTAAGTCCCTGCGACTCTGTGCTGCATTTTGTCAATGTCAGTGTCAACAAACAAAACACAAATTTTGGGCTACTGTATATAAATCAGAAAAAGCAAAAGACTCTGCACATCAATGATGAGACAGGTGCGTAGGATAAATGGGATAACCCTGAAAATGTGATAAAAGAAGGGGTCCCGCACACTGCCAATCCTTGCAAAAATAAATTTATTAACAGTGCAACGTTTCGGCCATGCGGCCTTCTTCAGGCAAACAGTGAAAAGGGTGTAAGGAGCCATCTTAAATAGGGTGTGGCCTTCAGAGGTACGTCCCCTCTAGATGGCACAATCCACAGAAATCAATCAAATGAACATTATTACCATAACCCTTAATATTAACATTACAAGTTATACATCACATAAAAATGTAGTGCTTTTGTACACTTGAAATAATGAATATAGACAGCAGGCAATCTGCCAAATACCTGGTGCATTACATTCAACTATTCAAGGACACCATAGACTGTAATACTGCACCTACCCGAAAACATTCACATATGTCCATAATCACAAAAAATTTATGTGATGTATAACTTGTAATGTTAATATTAAGGGTTATGGTAATAATGTTCATTTGATTGATTTCTGTGGATTGTGCCATCTAGAGGGGACGTACCTCTGAAGGCCACACCCTATTTAAGATGGCTCCTTACACCCTTTTCACTGTTTGCCTGAAGAAGGCCGCATGGCCGAAACGTTGCACTGTTAATAAATTTATTTTTGCAAGGATTGGCAGTGTGCGGGACCCCTTCTTTTATCACATTTTCAGGGTTATCCCATTTATCCTACGCACCTGTCTCATCATTGATGTGCAGAGTCTTTTGCTTTTTCTGATTTATTTATTTTTGGCTTTTGCACTCAACTCCTTGCTTTCTGTACCAGAACTCCGTTCAACATGAGCTCTTTTCATGAAATAAATGCGCTTACTCACAACTGCGCTGAAACTTTTGAGTTCACAGATGAAGACGCACAGAGAATTTTATTTCCTGCGACTGGTTTGGAGACTCTGGAGTCTTGCGAAGATTTAAAAGTAAAATTGGAAAGACTGTATTTAAAAGAAGCAAGACTGACCATGCACGGTTCGACTTTAGCGAATATTGGAGGAATAAAAAAATTCCACGTGGGCTACGTATCCAGAAAGCCCCCACAATTGGAAAATCAGATGTGGATTTTGTGAAGAAATGGGGAGAGATTCTCAACAAATGCTCCCTAGACTTGATGTTACTCATTATTGAACATGTATCAATGGAAGCTGACAACATCAAAAAGGACATTGGAATACAAGAGCAGCAAATAAAGGAAAAGCACGGCGGTGCGTATCCGGCTATAGACACTTCAATAAAGAATTCTGTGGGCAAATACAAAGAGCAACTACTGAGCATCAAGTTGAAGAAATATAAAAGAGACATTGGGGACTATCAGAGAAACGAAATATACAACTGGGAACGCCAGGAGCAGCAGACTTCCTCATCTCAGTTGGCACACACGCGCCCTTTACGCACGGCTTCCTCCACTGGCGCGCGTCGTAGAGGAACCGCCCAGCCACGTAACACTGAGGATTCGTCAATGGAAAGCGATTTCACTTTGGATAGTGATTCGAGCCAACAATCCTACAACCGTCCTTTTTTACGGGATCGCAACAAGAGACCACAAGACACAAGAAGAAATGCCGCAGGGGCAAGCGCTCAAAAGGCGCACAACGACCGTGGACACGGAGTACATCCCGAACACGGTAATTAATTTATCAGCGAAAACGTTAACCAATGAGCAAACGTCCCTATTGCAAAAAAGGACTCTCTTTTGTTCCCCAAAATAAAGTTAATGTCTTTGGTTTAAAAGTGGACCTCTATAATGTTTCAGACAAATAAAATTGAAACACTTTTTTTCAAAAACTGCAATCAGCACACAATCTTCTTTATTCAGGTCTAAAAGTACATTTTGCCCTACTACGCAGAATGCATCCATCAATACATTTTGCAGAATAGTAGAAAATGAGATTATGCAAGTTGTAACCAAACCACATAAGCCTACCAATCCCTCTAATTTAACAACAGAAGAGAAGGGGGCTTTAACAGAGCTAATGAACGACAAGGATATCGTTATTAAACCTGCTGATAAGGGGGGTGGCATTGTGATTCAAGACACTATTAAATACAAGGATGAAATTCTTTCACAATTGTCTGACAAGCGCTTCTATAAGAAGTTAAATCAAGATCCTACTATGACTTTCCAAAAAGAACTATTTACATACCTCCAAAACGCTAAAACAAAGAACTGGATTACAGAATCAGATGAAAAATTCTTTTTGTAAACATCCCATTCGTCCTGTAATTTACACATTACCGAAAATCCACAAATCCCTCACCAACCCACCAGGTCGACCTATTGTGGCCCAAACAAATTCTCTTTGGTCACCCCTGTCGACTTTTATAGATTATTTCATCAAGCATATGTTCAAAATCTGCCAGCTTACATCAAAGACTCCACGGACTTTATTGAAAAATGTTCGTCCTTACAAAATCTACCCGATGAGTCTTTATTGTTGACACTGGACATTGCGAGTCTATACACAAACATTCCACATGATGGAGGACTTGAAGCGTTGCGCTTTTATCTACAGATCGAAATGAGACCCTTCATCCAAACGAATTAATACTTGACTTTGCCAATTTTGTGATGAAATATAATTACTTTACTTTTGAAGAAGATTTTTACCTACAAGTCTCTGGGACTAGCATGGGTACAGTTTGTGCCCCTAATTATGCACATTTGTTTGTGGGTTATTTTGAAAGAAATTTTGTTTATAATCCTACTCACAATCCATACTTACCCAAGATAATGAAATGGTTCCGATTTATTGATGATGTATTTTGCATTTTCAATGGTAGTAATGATGAGTTGGTCAATTTTGTGGCGCTTTTGAACAGTTTTGATCCCAATTTACAATTTACATTTCAGTCCAGTTCGGTACAAGTCAACTTTTTAGATATGTGGGTAAAAAAAGACAATGGCTCTATTTCAACTTCATTGTACAGAAAAGAAACGGACAAAAATACACTTCTTTTAGCGTCCAGTTTCCACCCTACTCCACTGAAGAAGGCTCTCCCCACTAGTCAATTCTTCAGACTGCGGAGGATTTGCCAGACCACAGAAGACTACATATTAAAATCTGCAGACATGAAAGCCCGCTTTCAACAACGCGGCTATCCTGAAAGTTGGATTAATGAGGCATACACACGAGCTCTTAATAGATCACGCTCATCTTTATTAAAAAAGACTCAAAAGAAAGAAAAAAAATTCTCGGTAACGTGCATCACACAATATTCTATGCATTCGCACGCTGTCAGATCAACCTTTTTAAAGCACTGGCACATCCTAAAATCGATCCGGAGCTGTCACCAATGTTCAAGACCCTCCGCTATTCGTGAATAAAAGAGGAAAAAATCTTAAAGACCATTTGGTTAGGGCCAGCACAAGAAGCCCGCCCGACCGACTCAAACACTCTTAACACCCCGTGCCAAACGGCAACTATCGATGTGGCTGTTGCGCGCAATGCAATAACACTTCTAAAGCTAACCATTTCCTGCATCCACACACGGGCCAAAGATTCTCCATAAAGAGTGTAATCACCTGTGCCTCTACCCATGTTATCTACATGCTTCGCTGCCCTTGTGGTTTGCTTACATAGGCAAAACCACCAGAAAACTTAAACAAAGGATATCTGAGCACAAAAGCTAAATCCGAAGAAACGACAGGGACTATCCAGTGGCGGTTCACTTCAATGACTTAAAGCATGACATCAGTACACTCAGATTCATGGGCATAGAGCAGGTCCCTCCTCCACCACGCGGGGGCGACCACGACAACCTCCTAAAACAGCGTGAGGCGTTTTGGATTTTTTACCCTCCAAACTCTTGCGCCTAAGGGATTAAATGATGAACTAAATTTGAACATTTTTTTTGTGATTATGACATATGTGAATGTTTTCGGGTAGGTGCAGTATTACAGTCTATGGTGTCCTTGAATAGTTGAATGTAATGCACCAGGTATTTGGCAGATTGCCTGCTGTCTATATTCATTATCTCAAGTGTACAAAAGCACTAAGGGGTTATGGTAATAATGTTCATTTGATTGATTTCTGTGGATTGTGCCATCTAGAGGGACGTACCTCTGAAGGCCACACCCTATTTAAGATGGCTCCTTACACCCTTTTCACTGTTTGCCTGAAGAAGGCCGCATGCCGAAACGTTGCACTGTTAATAAATTTATTTTTTGCAAGGATTGGCAGTGTGCGGGACCCCTTCTTTTATCACATTTTCAGGGCTACTGTATATAAAAATAAATTGAATTGAACTGAATTGAATTGAAAAAAAACAAAACTTTATTCAGTGGATTGCACTCGACTGGTTTTGCATGCAGTGCATTTAACTGGCTTAGACCTTTGCTTTCACATGACATATTTTAAAAACATGAGGGATCATGACTGAATATTTAAAATTACACATTGCAGACCTGTCATGCAGCTGCTTTCTAATGATAAAAATATTTTAAAATAATGAACTCATTATTACAATATTAATTTACATTAAAATCTTATCAGGAAAGTCAATGAACCCGTTTCTTTTTCTATATTTCTAAATCCTAAAACGTTTAATGTAAATTACTGTTGTTGACCTACAATGTCATTATTTCTCCTTAGAGTTTCATTTTTGCAATGCACTGAATTGTTGTATTATGTAATTGAAAAAAGAAATCTACTGTTAGTACTCTGAATGATTTGCTGCTGCTACAACACTAACACAGGCCTATAACTGCCCAGGCTGAGCACACTGTTGCCCTCTCCACTTTGATTTGATCAGGACAGGCCGTGCGACTGAAGGGATTGTTAGCGGCTAATAGTGCCAAAGCAACAAAAACCTCAAATTAAATCTGGCACGGGGATTTAATGGTTCAATAAAAATCAGTTTTGCCCGCACTGCCGCTCTGCCTGGCCTGTGGTCTGTCCAACTGCGAGCATCTGTGAAAGTCCCAGCTCCAATCCCAGTGTGCGGAGTCGGCTCTTTACGGCCCGCTCCTGTCCACAGTCCAGAGAGCTTTTCAATTAAGACAATTGGCTCCAGATGATGCAGTTTTAACTCGTCGAAACATTGATTTTTTCAGCCGTAGCTCCGGACTGTGGCCTCTGTCTTCTCTCATTGCTGAGGTTCATATCTGGCACACACTCCTGCCGCCCTCGAACAATATCTGAGGCACTGACATTGGTAATACAAACACACCACGGGCTTTTCTTTGCTTTGTTTTTGAACATTTTGAAAAGAGTAGACTTGGCACATGTAAACTGAACAGGTTAGCTCCTAGCTCCTTAAGCCAAAACCGGATACGCGTCACCATACCCAATATTAAGAGCTGTCCAGATTGTCAGTTCAGTTAGGAGAAGGAGCCTGTATGCTTCCTATCATAGCTCCTTTAGCATAGGAACCATAGAAGCTTCCTAACGGCGGTAAGGAGCTATGAGACATCCCACAATGCACTGCGCAGATCGCTCCAAAAAATGAAAAAAACAAAAAACATTTATGACAATATGAAAGATAAGGGGTGTGCGGTAACCAAGTGGTTAGAGCTCTGGCTTCCCAATAAGGAGGTCGTGGGTTCGACTCCCGGGTCGGACCATATCAACATCTCACGATCTCTCTGGGTGGAGTTTGCATGTTCTCCCCGTGTCACCGTGGGTTTTCTCCGGGTACTCTGGTTTCCTCCCACCTCCAAAAACATGTATGTTTAGGTTAATTGGGGCGTCACTGTAAATTTACCCAAGTGAATGATTGAGAGAGTAAGTGTTTGTCTGTCTAACCCTGTGACGAGTTGGCCACTGTCCAGGGTGTTCTCCTGCCTAAGGCCCAAAGTTACTGGGATAGGCTCCAGTCACCCGCGACCCCTAACGGGATTAAGCTGTAGAAAATGAATGAATGAATGAATGATAGATACGTTTGTAATGAATGAAACATTTAATGCCTCAGACTTTAGACACACAAAATTCTCTGCTTAAAACAACTTTATAACTTTAAAAATAAAAGTTTTTTTGTTGTTTTTTCATAATGTATTGCCGCATCTCTGAACACTATTTACGTGTGAAGAAACGAAACTTAGCCACATGCTCATTTGCTACAGTCTGCTGCAGCGGGGAGGAGAAGGGAAAAGGGGAGACACTGCTACTGCTGCTGCAGCTGGCAAAGCACAAGGGATTTACTGGAATACATTTGTCTTGTCACAGACTGGTGATGGTGAGTCTGTTATTTATTCTGACCTGTCCTGTGTATATGTAGGCCTACTGTTGTGCCGAAATGTGTTGTTGAAGCAACTTTTCACAAAGATGTCTGTGAGGTTTATTACAGTATTTTTTTTTAATAAACAGAGCACATTCATGTACAAATGCATTGCTTCTGTAACTGTCATGTAATTCAATCAGCATATAGTGGTGTGTGTTTTGTAGTCTTGTGGATGTTGTAGTTTTTCATAAACAACTGTAGAGTCGCGTCATTTCCCTCGTTGTTTCCTGCCGCTGGTTAGGACGTTCAGATTCACCAAACAGAGCTAAGGGCTTCTTCTCTCGCTGTCTAGTGCTCTTACTGTTGACCGTGATGCCTGTGATGACCTCCACAGATAAGGAGCTAGAGTCTAGAATACAGGACTAGGAGATATAAAATAGGGTATTCGGAATGGGGTAAGCATAAACCTCTCCGTGTGGTATTTCACTAGGCTTGCACCGACTAGTCGACTATAAAGGTCCCCCGCGACTACTTTGAGAGGTAGTCGACAAGTCGAAGAATAATTAAATCATAGGTTGGCTTAAGAAAAAGCTCTTTTAAACCTGTTTTCTAACACATAAATGTTAGGCAACGCGTCTTGATTTTTCCCCTGGCCCGTTACGAGGATGCTTTGTTTCGCTTTGGCACACTGGAGCGCGCGTTGCTGCATAGCGCACGGACACTCTGTGCTCCACTCCGAGCGCGACCCCGGCTCCACTCAATAACGCTGTCCGTCAGACCCCGGCTTCGGACCGTTCGCATCCAACGCGCCCTGACCAGCCGTCTCCAAGCGCACATCATCCGCCTGGACCGAGTCTGTAATCCACCCTGGTCTTTCGTCTTAGAAAGTTTTACAGCGCGGTTTGTGGGAGACGGAGACAAGAGGTAAAGAGTGATGAGTGATGTGTGTGGAGCCAGGGCTTCAGGTGGATTTGTGTTTCCTTCACTGTTCAAAACGCACTGACCAAACGTCCACAGCTCAGTGTGTGAGTGTGGCAGACTGGATCCAAGCCGCTGTCAGAGCGAGAGCCTCCGCCCCTGCACATGCACAAATAGGCTTATTTAGCTTTTTTTTCTTCTTTTATGTCAAATCAAAGAGCCTACGTTCAGCTTTGTTACAGGGCATAAAGTACGTTTAATGTTTTCTGATAATATGGTCAGTATAAATAAGCTGTTTCTAACAATTGCCCAGGCAAAATCATCGTGCCTTTGGATCTATTGTTTTTGTTAATGACGTCATCGACTAGTCAAGTCTACGCGCACTAACGCTCTCGATACGACTACCTAAAATTCACTAGTCGGCAACCCCTAATTTTCACTGTAGACCTTTACAAGGCATAAACACAGGACCAGCCTGAGCAGCTTCCCACACATTCTGCTGCAGCCCCCTCGTGACGCTCCACGTGTGGTTGTGTGAGCTTATGCATGTAACGCTGTGGCGTGCAGTGTGTTTAGCCTTAGGCAGTGCATGTGACGGTGCATATTGATCCGCACTCATTCATATTAAAGTTTATTGGTATCATGTTCTATAGATTATAATGCGGTGATGCCAAAGTGGGAGTCAAAACATTGAATTTGGTCATGAAATATTCTAATAGGCCATTTCTCAAATTTTGGACCTGCTGATTGACTAGCCACATGTTTTTGTTTTGTAATTAAAGCAGCCTATTTAACTTAAGGCCCTGGGGGCAAAATTGGCCCTCCAAGTACCTGATCTGGCCCTCAATCTGTTCTTCAACTATTCCAACTACACATAATTAGTTAGTAATTCATTCTGGGTTGTTGTCTGGAGTTTTGCTTGTAATTTTTTGCTTTATGACCAGAAATGGCTTTTTGACCTGACACAGTATGATCAGACATACTAGTTGTCTCATACTTTGTCTTTTCCCTATCCATACAGAGAAAGCCCGTTGCGGCCGTTGATGAACGCAGCATGTATTGTTCTTTTGGCCAACAACATGATTTTATATACAAATAAATGTTTTATCAGGATGAGAAAGAAAGTGAGACTGAAGCAAGAAGATGAAGACAAGTCGTCAAAGCCAGCTCCAACAAAGTCTTCTCCATCATTAGCGAACAGTAAAAGCACCTCAGCCAAAGTCAATTCTGTATCTGCAGCTAGTAAAGGTCTTGGTAACACCAGGTTAGTTCAAATATTGATGCTGCTCAAGACATTTAGCAGTTTTGCAACAATATTTACTTGAGTTTTAAAATTGTTTTTAACAGCTCAGAGCAGAAAACCAATAGGAAAAAATTATTAAATTTGGGACCAACATAGATCTCTCTGATCCTAAAGGTAGGGTTTCCTTTTTCTAAATTTTACAATTTTTTACAAGTAGTGCCTTGTATTTTAAAGGGAGAAACTGGTTTTGACTTGATTAATACACTGTATTTTGCTTTCTCATATTTCTTTAGGTGGAAACCCCAGCTGCAGGAGCTGTTGAAACTTCCAGCATTCATGAGAGTAGAGTCCAGTAACAACATGCTGAGTCACGTGGGTCACACCATCTTGGGCATGAACACTGTGCAGCTCTACATGAAGGTGCCAGGCAGCCGCACTCCAGGTTCCTGTCCAGAAAAGACTCTCTGACAAGGCTCATATTTCAAATTAGGCCTTTTGGGTTGATTCTCTTTTGTTTTTCAGGTCACCAAGAAAACAATAACTTCTGCTCAGTCAACATCAATATCGGACCTGGTGACTGCGAATGGTTTGCGGTTCATGAAAACTACTGGGGATCTATCAATACGTTTTGTGAGAAGTGAGTCTGTGAATTCCCCCCGTCTGTGAATTACGCTGTAAACATCACAGTTTGCAAATGCCTGTCTAGGAAACTGATTTATTGTTTTCTTGTCAGACATGGTGTCGACTACCTGACAGGATCCTGGTGGCCAGTGCTTGAAGACCTCTACAGCTCAAATATCCCTGTTTACCGCTTCATTCAGAGACCCGGCGACCTGGTGTGGATCAATGCCGGGACTGTCCACTGGGTTCAGGCTGTGGGTGGTGCAACAACATTGCCTGGAATGTGGGTCCTCTAAACTGTGAGTTACCAAGCAAGATGTCATCTCATATTACTAATTAAATCTAGTGGTTCACATGCCTCTATCTTCATCCTCTGCTCTCTGCTTTATTTTTCTCTTTCAGCATACCAGTATCAGCTGGCTCTGGAGCGCTTCGAGTGGAATGAGGTGAAGAAGGTTAAGTCAATTGTCCCAATGATCCATGTTTCATGGAATGTGGCTCGCACCATCAAGATCACAGACCCAGGCACTTATAAGCTGATCAAGTAAGAGCGAAGGAGAAACTTTTCTTAAGCAACAGAACTGCAGTATGTAAAGTGCTAACATGCATGTTGTTTACATCTTGTAGTCACAGTATATGTTAAAATCCAGTAGAATGTTGTGAGATGGTTCTGAGAGATACATGTTTTTTTGTGAAATGGCAGTTCACCAGGTGTAACCCCATTAGATGTTCTAAAATGTGCTGCAGCTCTTCTAGTGTTGGCCTTTAGTGTCTATTCAAAAATACTATTTTAGATATAGACATTATTCTATTCTGTCTTTGAAACGATTTCCTATTCTTGCTTTCTTAATCAGGCACTGCCTGATGCAATCCATCAAGCACATCCAGATTCTCAGAAACCAACTGGTAGCTACTGGAAAGAAAATCTCATACCAGAGCCGTGTGAAGGATGAGCCAGCATATTACTGCAATGAGTGTGACGTAAGAGTTTGTATATATATCATTATTATTATTTTTTATTTTTATATCAATATATACTCTGTTATGCATATTAAAACTTCTGATTCTTATTTTGTGCAGCTAGAAGTATTTAACCTGCTGTTTGTGACAAGTGAAAGCAGCAGTAAAAGTCCTATGTGGTGCACTGTGAGGACTGTGCTCGGCGAAAGNTGGTAACAAATCAGCACATGCTTTTAAACAAACAATATTTTAACTATGAAATAGCCCAGATTAATAAGGCTTTTATTTATTGTATGAAGAGTGCCTTGGATCTGCTCCCCTTTCTGTGACTTTGTTTTCCCAAATCACCAATGAGCACCTTCAGACTTCACTGAATGTCAGATTTCCATGAGAATTTTTGGAACTTTCTTTTTTGAACCTCAATTTATATTGTTCTGTGTTGATCCAATTGAATGTTAAGCTATATTGCCACTTTTTATGGTCCAGAACACCTTTTCACAGACACAAACGAGGCACTGGTCCAAGCACTCAAAGCGCTCCTCCCTCTGAAAACTTCCCCTAGAGAGCTGGGGACAGCGTGACAGCAACCAGGGCTCAAGTGGACGTGTTTATCGTTTTGGTGTGAGTCCACTGTTAGAGCTCTCACTTTTCTTCTCACATTTGAGTCCATCATCTTCACGTTCTTTCGTCTGCTGTAAATCAACCAACCTCCATGGCTACGTCCGAACGCCCGCTCTATTCACTAAATAGTTCATATTCGGGGGTCACGCCATTTTGTAGCGGTGTTCGAAAGTCCAGCAAGTCAAAAAGTTGTGCACTCAAAATTTCCCACAATGCATTTGGAAAAGTAGTGAGCATCGGTGGTCACTAGAACGGTCAACGGAAAAAGAACGCAGACAGTGTCAAGTCTTTAACCGTAAACAACACGACTGAAGTAAAGATGATAAGGAGCCGCTAGAACTCACTGTTGAGCCAGAGAATAAACAAAAAACTCGTAACTGAAAGCCGTTAGCCGTAAAGATGCTAATGTTAGCTGCTTACCTTAATTTGGGCTATAAAAAATTATTTATCCAGTCCGATTGGGGTTAAATGTATTGTCCAAGTTAAACCAGACTTGTATTACGATTAGTAGTCCTTAAATATGTGCGTGTCTAAAGAACTTGACCAGTATTTTTTACAAAAGTTCATTTTTATCTAACTTTTTTTGGCGACCGTTACTTTAATTCAAGGGGGAGAATAACATGGCCCGTGTCAGCTGAAAATAGTGCGCTTCATAAGACCAGATGAATGAGTGCACTGACTAGTCCATGAACAGGACAGAACTATATTGTAACTGAGTAGTAGAAGTGTGGACGTTCGGACACAGCCCATGTCTGTCCTCTTAAGCAGCAGCCATGTTTGTCTCCTGCCTTTGTAAGTGACCTCATTGTTTAGCTCGTGCTCCTGCTGCGCTAACCCTTTGCAGCCGATATGAAAATGACATTGGTGTGTGACATGAGGATCTCTTATTTGCTCGTGTCCTGTCACATCCCATTAGGGGGCAGCGTCTTTGGGAAGGGCCCGCCGCTGACACTCGGAGATGAATTTGGATGTAGCGATGGTGTCGGGATAAAGCTTAATAGATTACATTTTGTGGTGGCGTGGCCTGTCCCCTGCCGCTCAGTGCACTTATCTGAAGAGTGTTTGTCATGCACCGGCCCGCACGCAAACACCAACACGCTTGTGCCCTTAAATCTCCATCAGCTTCGCCTTCATCACTGTCTGTGACTATGAACCTCACTTTGTCACAATATTAGGCCTGACTCTCTCTTCCCACTGGCAGCTGATTAGAAAGTGCACTCAGAATGAATGTTGGTATTAAATGGGAATATCCCTGTGTGTTTGCATTATACTGTAGTAGGATTTCACTGTCCATGTAGAAGTGTTGTCTATTAAGGGTCTTTCACACCAACACAACTCCCAGTCGCTGTTGGTAGGGAGGAGCGACGCAGAATCTGTTCTATTCTCTTTGGGACACATCGATGTAAAAAAAGTATTCGGTAGCACTTTAAAAGACCTCCACGGTACCTACCAGTTAAGTACCATGTCAGTTACTAGTAACTAACAGTGACACTTACTAGTACTTACTCTGGTACTTACTGTGGTACTTACACTGGTACCTAGAGTGGTACTTTGAGTGGTACTTGTACCAGCAGTTACTGGTACATACCACTGGTAGTTACTGGTACTTACTGTGGTACATACACTGGTACTTACACTGGTACCTACAGTGGTACTTTGAGTGGTACTTGTACCAGCAGTTACTGGTACATACCACTGGTAGTTACTGGTACTTACTGTGGTACATACACTGGTACCTACAGTGGTACTTTGAGTTGTACTTGTACCAGCAGTTACTGGTACATACCACTGGTAGTTACTGTGGTACTTACTGCGGTACTTACACTGGTACTTACACTGGTACCTATAGTGGTACTTGTACCAGCAGTTACTGGTACATAACACTGATAGTTACTGGTACTTACTGTGGTACTTACTGTAGTACTTACACTGGTACTTAAGGTGGTACTTGTGTCATCAGTGACTGGTACTTGCAGTGGTAACTATTAGTACACTTACCACTTTTAATAATTTGTGGCACACACATATGTTTCAGTGGTGGTATTATTGGTACTTAATTAAAAAAGTAGAGCTTATAAATTATGAATAACAATAAAATGCAAATGTTAAAAAAGCACCACTGTCTTTATTTATGTCACAACAATATTGGGTATTGACAAATACCAAAGTAATTATTTGTTTCAGTAAACAAAACAACAGAAAACAATTTACAACAATCTTAGCTTAATTCCAACATTTATTGATAAATACCATGATACATAATGGTAAATAGTGGTACTACAATGGTACTTATTACAGTAGTTGACAGTCAACTACTAGTAACAACGGGACCTGTTCTAAAGTGACACATACTGGTACTTGAGTGGTACTTACTACAGTAGTTGACCGTCAACTACTAGTAACAATGGGACCTGTTCTAAAGTGACACATACTGGTACTTCAGTTGTACTTACTACAGTAGTTGACAGTTAAGTACTAGTAACAACGGGACCTGTTCTAAAGTGACACATACTGGTACTTCAGTGGTACTTACTACAGTAGTTGACAGTTAAGTACTAGTAACAACGGGACCTGTTCTAAAGTGACACATACTGGTACTTCAGTGGTACTTACTACAGTAGTTGACAGTTAAGTACTAGTAACAACGGGACCTGTTCTAAAGTGACACATGCTGGTACTTCAGTGGTAGTTGACCGTCAACTACTGTAGTAAGTACCACTGAAGTTGCCCCACTGTGGCACCTGAGGTTCTTCTGTGGTTTCCCATCCGAGTACTGCCGAGGCCCAACCCTGCTTAGCTTCTGAGATCTGACTGGATCAGGCTTTGGCATGCTGGTATGGCTACGGCCATACCAGCATGCCAATAGTGGTGGTAAAAGTACCACTGTAGGTACCAGTGTAAGTACCACAGTAAGTACCACAGTAAGTACCAGTTACTACCAGTGGTATGTACCAGTAACTGCTGGTACAAGTACCACTCAAAGTACCACTGTAGGTACCAGTGTAAGTACCACAGTAAGTACCAGTAACTACCAGTGGTATGTACTAGTAACTGCTGGTACAAGTACCACTCAAAGTACCACTGTAGGTACCAGTGTAAGTACCACAGTAAGTACCAGTAACTACCAGTGGTATGTACTAGTAACTGCTGGTACAAGTACCACTCAAAGTACCACTGTAGGTACCAGTGTAAGTACCACAGTAAGTACCACAGTAACTACACTGGTATGTACCAGTAACTGCTGGTACAAGTACCACTCAAAGTACCACTCTAGGTACCAGTGTAAGTACCACAGTAAGTACCAGAGTAAGTACTAGTAAGTGTCACTGTTAGTTACTAGTAACTGACACGGTACTTAACTGGTAGGTACCGTGGAGGTCTTTTAAAGTGCTACCAAGTATTCACACAAACACGATCCAAACAGCCACTAGTCGCCAAACAAATGCCGAGTGAGCATGCGCGAATGTAATGCTCGACGAATGATGAAACTTAAGTTGACGGCAAACACATGTTTTTAATCTTACCTCACGGATTAAGCTCAATTTAGTTCCCGCTACAGACCAGCCTTCGTACTACGGTCGCTGCAGCTTCTCCATCTTTGTTTTCCTCGGACCAAATAGTACCATTCTCCTTTGTACTTACGTTCCGTTTGCACCCGGGTAAATAACATAATCCATGCTAGGCTTAATACTGTTTTTCCGTAAGCATAATTTTTGGGTTTCTGCACTATTTTCCTTAAGGTTAAGGTTAAGGTATAGGAGAATTTGTTCTTTGCATTTAACCCATCCTTCAATACCTCTGGGGCAATGCCTCCTCAGGAGCAGTGATCGCAGCAGTGCAGCGCTCGGGGACCCATCTCCAGATGTTGTTGCTAGGCTTGGTCAGGACTACAGTAGCTGAAGGATATTACCCTAACATGCATGTTATTGGTTGGTGGGGAAACCGGAGTACCCGGAGAAAACCCACCCAGACACGGGGAGAAGCATGCAAACTCCACACAGAAAGGCCTGGGCTGTGCGGGAATCGAACCCGCGACCTTCTTGCTGTGAGGCCAGAGTGCTAACCGCTCAACCACCGTGGCGCCCTGCGCACTGATTCTCTGGTTCGCTAGTAGCTACGGACCAATCGAACAGCTGCATTTGCGGCAAATGGCCTCGCAGACTCTACCTGCAAGTCTTCAAAACCTCGCCTCCGCGTCTTGCTCCGTGCTCCTCTGACCCCCGACAGCACCATTCACACCACGTCTGTCGGCAGAAGTTGCCAAACCGGTTCAGACATGCGACCCTCGGCTTGGTGTGAAAGACCCTTTAATGTTCGACTGATATACGGTATCTTTTTTGAGAACCGATACCGATATAAAGGAGGCTGGGGGTGCCGATAATGACAGCCGATTTAATTTGAACTAGAAAAATACTTTTTGTTTGGAGCAGGAGATAAAAAAAAACTCTGTCTGACATTAGTTATTTTAATTTGGGTTTATTAGGCCACATTTTGTGTTTGTTTGCCTCTTGTGTGTGACATTAACGGCTTTGAAATTTGTTTGTAACATTGTTGTTGGTAGACTTGGACTGAAGTGAATTCAAGAAGCTAAAGGTGCAGTTAGCTTCATTAACATGCACGACGCCGCTGCAATTAAAATGTGCAAATGCCGACCATTAACACCTCTTTTCATGACTAATTTACATGTCAATGTGTGTCCAGTAATCATCAACACAGACACAACACTTTACTGTCGTCCGAGAGAAGGAGCTGGGGCAATGTAGTAGTGATTGCATCATTAGCTAACCGCTAACTACAGTGAGCTAAACTGAAAGATAAAGCAAACACGTTTTCGAAAGTCACCGCTCAGAAAACTCTTCTCAGATTCCATTTTTTCACATAAAGAATTCCCTCCAAAACGACTGTCTGTCGTAAGAAAACCAACTTCTTAAATCCAGCGCTGCCTCAGAGCTCACTAGTGTAACGGAGAGCGTCAGCCTGGTGTGTTCAGGTGCAGTCCGACAACAAACAATTCAACAGAAACTACTTCTGATTTATCGTTACTTTTGATTTCACTTTTTGGCCCCCTAACTCTAAGCCCCTGTGACTCTGTGCTGCATTTTGTCAATGTCAGTGTCAACAAACATAACACAACTTTTGGGCTACTGTATATAAAAATAAACTGAATTGAACTGAATTGAAACAAAAAAACAACATTTTAAATGCTTTATTCAGTGCATTGCACTCGACTGGTTTTGCATGCAGTGCATTTAACTGGCTTAAACCTTTGCTTTCACATGACAAGAAAAGCTAAAGATTTTCAAATACATATTTTAAAGACATGAGGGATCATGACTGAATATTTAAAATTACACATTGCAGACCTGTCATGCAGCTGCTTTCTAATGATAAAAAATAGTTTAAAATAATGAGCTCTTTATTACAATATTAATTTACATTAAAATCTTATCAGGGAAGTCAACGAACCCGTTTCTTTTTCTATATTTCTAAATCCTAAAACGTTTAATGTAAATTACTGTTGTTGACCTACAATGTCATTATTTCTCCTTAGAGTTTCATTTTTGCAATGCACTGAATCGTTGTATTATGTAATTGAAAAAAGAAATCTACAGTTAGTACTCTGAATGATTTGCTGCTGCTACAACACTAACACAGGCCTATAACTGCCCAGGCTGAGCACACTGTTGCCCTCTCCACTTTGATTTGATCAGGACAGGCCGTGCGACTGAAGGGATTGTTAGCGGCTAATAGTGCCAAAGCAACAAAAACCTCAAATTAAATCTGGCGCGGGGGATTTAATGGTTCAATAAAAATCAGTTTTGCCCGCTCTGCCTGGCCTGTGGTCTGTCCAACTGCGAGCATCTGTGAAAGTCCCAGCTCCAATCCCAGTGTGCGGAGTCGGCTCTTTACGGCCCGCTCCTGTCCACAGTCAAGAGAGCTTTTCAATTAAGACAATTGGCTCCAGATGATGCAGTTTTAACTCGTCGAAACATTGATTTTTCAGCCGTAGCTCCGGACTGTGGCCTCTGTCTTCTCTCATTGCTGAGGTTCATATCTGGCACACACTCCTGCCGCCCTCGAACAATATCTGAGGCACTGACATTGGTAATACAAACACACTACGGGCTTTTCTTTGCTTTGTTTTTGAACATTTTGAAAAGAGTAGACTTGATGTAAACTGAACAGGTTAGCTCCTAGCTCCTTAAGCCAAAACCGGATACGCGTCACCATACCCAATATTAAGAGCTGTCCGAATTGTCAGTTCAGTTAGGAGAAGGAGCCTAGCATAGGAACCATAGAAGCTTCCTAACGGCGGTAAGGAGCTATGAGACATCCCACAATGCACTGGGCAGATTGCTCCAAAAAATGAAAAAAAAAAAAACATTTATGACAATATAAAAGATAAGGGGTGCGCGGTAGCCAAGTGGTTAGAGCTCTGGCTTCCCAATAAGGAGGTCGTGGGTTCGACTCCCGGGTCGGACCATATCAACATCTCACGATCTCTCTGGGTGGAGTTTGCATGTTCTTCCCGTGTCATCGTGGGTTTTCTCCGGATACTCCGGTTTTTGTCCCACCTCCAAAAACATGCATGTTTAGGTTAATTGGGCATCACTGTAAATTTACCCAAGTGAATGATTGAAAGTATGAATGGTTGTCTGTCTAACCCTGCGACGAGTTGGCCACTGTCCAGGGTGTTCTCCTGCCTAAGGCCCTGGGATAGGCTCCAGTCACCCCCGACCCCTAACGGGATTAAGCGGTAGAAAATGAATGAATGAATGAATGAATGAATGAAAGATAAGTTTGTAATGAATGAAACATTTTAATGCCTCAGACTTTAGACACACAAAATTCTCTGCTTAAGACAAGCTTTATGAACTTTAAAAATAAAAGTTTTTTTGTTTTTTTTTCTCATCTCTGAACACTATTTACGTGTGAAGAAACGAAACTTAGCCACAGACTCATTTGCTACAGTCTGCTGCAGCGGGGAGGAGAAGGGAAAAGGGGAGACACTGCTACTGCTGCTGCAGCTGGCAAAGCAAAAGGGATTTACTGGAATAAATTTGTCTTGTCACAGACTGGTGATGGTGAGTCTGTGATATTTATTCTGACCTGTCCTGTGTATATGTAGGCCTACTGTATGTGCCGAAATGTGTTGTTGAAGCAACTTTTCACAAAGATGTCTGTGAGGTTTATTACAGTATTTTTTTAATAAACAGCAGCAGATTCATGTACAAATGTGTTGTTCCTGTAACTGTCGTGTCATTCAAATCAGCGTATAGTGGTGTGTGTTTTGTAGTCTTGTGGGTGTTGTAGTTTTTCATAATCAGCTGTAGAGTCACATCATTTCCCTCATTGTTTCCCGCTGCTGGTTAGGACGTTCAGATTCACCAAACAGAGCTAAGGCTTCTTCTCTCAGCTGTCTAGTGCTCTTACTGTTGACCTCGTAATGACCTTCACAGATAAGGAGCTAGAGGCTAGGAACCAGGAGCTAGGAGCTATAAAATAGGGGTATTCGGAACCGGGGTAAATATAAACCTCTCCGTGTGGTATTTTCACTGTAGACCCAATACAAGTGCATAAACACAGACCAGCCTGAGCAGCTTCCCACACATTCTGCTGCAGCCCCTCGTGATGCTCCACATGTGGTTGTGTGAGCTTATGCATGTAAACGCTGTGGCGTGCAGTGTGTTTAGCCCTTAGGCAGTGCATGTGACGGTGCATATTGATCCGCACTCATTCATATTAAAGTTTATTGGTATCATGTTCTATAGATTATAATGCGGTGATGCCAAATGGGAGTCAAAACATTGAATTTGGTCATGAAATATCTAATTGGCCGTTTCGCAAATTTTGACCTGCTGATTGACTAGCCACATACGTTTTTGTTTTGTAATTAAGCAGCCTATTTAGCTTAAGGCCTGGGGGCAAAATTGGCCCTCCAAGGACCTGATCTGGCCCTCAATCTGTTTTTGACTATTCCAACTACACATAATTAGTTAGTAATTCATTCTGGGTGTAGTCTGGGAGTTGGTGTAATTCTGCTTTAGACCAGAAATGGTTTTGAGCTGACACAGTTTACTCTTGGTTCAGTCGTTGTTAATCCTGGCTTAGTTCTTGTTTAATTCTGGTTCAGTGCTGGTTTGGACATTCTGTAGAACATTAGTAGTGACTAACATTACTGAAACAGATGGATATTTTGTACAATCCTAAATTTTGGTAACGTGCTGTGGAAGTGGTCGGCACAGGGTCTGCGTGATTGGCTAGTAAGACCAATTACACAAAGCCGTCAACTTAGCCTAATGACTTATTCCATAGCCAACCCAAACTCAACCTTAATCTCATGATATTTGATAAATAATTGTTATAAAACATACTATAATGCAAGAATAGTCACGCGCGAGAGGTGACTATTATATTGACACTGGGCCTGTAGTGAGAGGTAGCTCTCATGCAGTCTGCAGCTGGAGGTGACTGATATGTGTCTGCAGCTAGACGTTTTGGAATATTTTTTCTCAATAGAATGTTGTGATGTTACATTTTGTCCATTCTACAACAGGTTCTTTTTTAAAACTGCAAGTCTCACACCTTTTTTGTAATGTTTAGGCCTAGTTTACAAGACAATGTTCCCCAGAAAACCGTCACAGTTGTAACATTTTGTTTATATGGTGTCGTGATGAGCTTCCTTTACATGGAAACGCAGATAGATCAAAAATGCTGTAGTTCCTATGCCACGCCAGGAGGTGGCGGTATTGTGCTAGGACTCCAGATCACCTTACCGTGAACCCACGCAGCCTATGATAACATGAGCATTGACAGGTTTACAAGTTATCAACAAGGACCAGCATGCGAGTTAAAGGGAGATCGCTCGAAAACAAACACGGAGAACCAAGGAACAGTGCGCGGGGAAGACGCGGATCACCGAGAGTTGGACACAAACACAGGGGACTTACTGTCCTGTGCGTTCACGCTCAAATAATACTTGTTGTGGAGCGCTTCAAACTTTATTTTTTTCTGAACACACGCATTTCAATGAACTAATTGAATCAGCACCGGAGAGACTTTGGAAGATTTGTTTTGTGTCTGTCAATATGCTGGTAAGAAAACTGGACACTGTTCGCTTTACTTTGAGAGACTTTATGAGAATGAAAGGTGCTTTGGTTCAAAGAGACATTTTGGTGACTTTGCAATCTTCTTCTGCTGTCTTAATGTAGTGGCTACTGCATGCGCAAAAAAGTGACGTAATCGTCTTCATTGACTACTGTGTTTACCTGTTTACACCGTGGTGCATCCACTGAACGTCCTTGGCAAAACTACCTCTTGAATCGTATCCAGAGGAACACCGATTCAATGAACACATAGCTCGTTGTCGTGTAAAAGAGAAGCCAATCTGACATAGAAACGTCACGGATTTGTGAAAACTCGTTGTCGTATAAACTGCGCCTTAGTTTAGTTTCAGTTGGAAAGTGGCATACTTATTTTGTATTTAATTTTTATGTTTTTATTTATTTATTTTTATTAGATATGTGGGATATATGAAATATGTGGTAGATAAACGCATGGCATTTTCTAAGCACTTGACATTCAGGAACAAGGCAATGCAACATTACTCAATCATGCAATTATCAATCCAAATATACTGATGATGAGAGAACAAACTCATAAAAGTGGATTTCACATTATGCCCCTTAAATGCATCTTTCCCTGTTATGTAAAGTGTTTTAAATCGTGCATAAACCTTTTCCTTAATGAACCAAGTAGCCCAGAGTCTGAAAAGAGATGTTCCAATGTTGTTTTCTTTAGGGGGAAATCTGCTGAGTTGATTGGAGCGAGTCATAATTTATTCATTAAAAGTTGTTATCTGATTATCTGTGAATCAGCACTGTGTGTTTGTGTACACAGCGAGAGGACGACGCTACATTATCTGAGCCTGTTTTCGCTCAAGGATACAGAGGCAAGTGCACTGGCGAAGTTTGAATCAAATTATATCCAAGCTGAATGAAGTCATTGCTTTGGACTTTTAGGACAGCTCACACCAGGTGAAGATGTCAGGCTCTGATTTATCATAATTTAACATTTTTAACATTTTGGTCAGGGAAAGGCTGAATATTTCAACCTTTTTTTCCACACAGCACCACGTACATGTCTGTAATTCTGCTAAAGTCTTTGTTTTGGTGTGTAAGAGCATAGCACCTTTTACTTTCACCATGGCAGCTCAAACCTCATGGATAATTCAGAGTTTACAAACCCACAAATATCATGGTACAACTGGATGTGAAGGTCAGTCTTGTAAAAAGTAGGATGTATTTTGGAACATGTGCGGTGCATGTTTTTTTCTAGAATCAGAACTGAGGGGAATTTGTGATGATTTCAAATGTTCAGGACTGGTAATTCTCACCTGAATGTGGACGGTGGAATGTCTTGTTTCTGTGAGTCTATGTGCCAATTGACTGTTCAATGTAAATTTCAAAAAAAAGGTCATTAAAGACACCAAATAAATAAATAATAACAATGTGTGACATTAGTCTGAGCGGCCACAACATGAAATATTATTTGACCAAGAGTTTCCACGAAAAAGCACCTATTTTGCTATATACAGTATTTTGACATACAGTATATTTTTATTGATTTGTGCAATGTACTTCTCACCTGCAGAAAGTTAGATGATGCCAAGTTCACAATTGGGATGCTGTCACCAGGTGGTCACATGTTCATCTCGTGACATTTTGGTCAGCAAAACATTTACGTAACTGACACACACGGAACAAACACGAAAAAAGGCAATGGGCCTTATTTATGACATGTTCTTATGAACAAATGTGTTGTTAAGGGCTCCTTACAAACATTTTTGGCATTTGTTGTACTGCGACGTGAAACACGATATAAACAGCAAAATTCCAACGTTGTTTCAATCCATCTGTGAGTTGAACATGTTTCCTCTAAGTGTGTTCATGTGAGTTTGGCCATTTTTAAAAGACGCTGAAGTTTTTAATCACCATTTCCTCTTTGCTTTGTGAGATAAGTCCTTTGGGAGAAGTCCTATGGCCGGCCCATATTTGCCATGTAAGAAAGTAGCTTCCTTAATGCATTATTCATTTTTATGTAAATAACCGATCGTAGCTGGAGTTTGGTGAAGATAGATAGATAGATAGATAGATAGATAGATAGATAGATAGATAGATAGATAGATAGATAGATAGATAGATAGATAGATAGATAGATAGATAGATAGATAGATAGATAGATAGATAGATAGATAGATAGATAGATAGATAGAGTTCGCAGACGTAAGAATGAGAAGGGAGGGGTGGGGGAGGAGTGTATAGTGCAACTTAGCATCGAAGTTATGTCTGCAAAGTGTGAGCCACAGGGAAATCGGCGTGAAGGCTGTTAAGAAGGAATTTGGCTCCTTAAGAACACGTCATGAATCTGACGTAGAGTTTTCTCAGCAGCATCTTAAAGTGGAAGTTACGGACAATGTTTAAGAAGGTTTTTTTAGTAATGACGCCCAATGATTGCATCTTCCTGTGTGACTGGGTTTGCTCACAGGATTGATAAGAGCAACCAAAAGAGCTTCTACGGTGTTCCTCAAAAGCTTACGCCAAGAAGAAAGCATTGAATTTTGGCAATGCAGCAGTTGAGCCTTTTTCAGCAAGTGTAGAGTTGATTTTACCCCTGGAGAGTTATCTTCTTTTTTGTTTCACTCCCCGGTGTTATATAGTAAGGGTTAAAATTAAGAGTTAAGAAGGGTTTTTCTCAACTAACTCTAGCCCTTGACTCTGGGCGATCTGATGACACTCACAGGGTTATTTCAGTTGAGACTCCCCTTTAAAGAGAGAACACAGCACACCTGAACATGGGCCTGTTGATGACTGCAGTGGTCTGGACTCGGAGGATGTGGAAGCGGTCTTTGGTTTCCTATTTTAAAAACTACCTATCAATTTGTTTTGTATGGTGTTTTTAAGACATACAAAACACTAGAGCTTCCCTCAGCTGATGTTTTACAATCCCCTTGGAAGTTAACTACCTGATAACTTTTATTAGCTCAAGTTACCGCAGTGGATCATTAGTTCATATTATCACTGAATCTGATGCATCAAAATATTTCACAATCTCTTGTAAGCGCTATAGCGCAAATGTGAGCAAAGCGGGCACCCTATACATATGCATAGGTGTTTGCATAGATGTTTTGGTGTTTGTAGTTTTTTAAATAACCCTTTACAATAGTTGGAATGTAACTCTGTGATAGTTTTTTTTAACCTTTTATAATGGTTAAAATTACACCCTGAAAAAGTAAAAAAATGACTCCAGTAAATAGTAAATGCTAACACCTTTTTGAGAGTTATTAAGTAACCCCCCAAAAAGGGTAACTTTAACACTTTTCAGACTGGACTCATATAGACACTGAAAAAGAGTTAAAAATAAATCTCGGAGAGAATTATTTCGTTCTGCCAGCCAGTAAGTGACGGCACACGTTGGCTCGGCGATGCTTCGTAGTTTCTTTTTAACAGATATTGAACAAAAAGGAATGTATCAATAAAAAAATGAAAGGGTCTTCCAAACGGCCATCGACATTAGAAGGAGCTAAGAACATGTTATACAGATATAGCAAAGTGGAGTGGACCACACAAGCGCAGCCAATCAGAGCACTGATCTCCACACATCCATTTACACAAGTATCAAGTAAAACTTTAAAGTCCTGATTTGACCCTCTGAGTCTACTCCATTCTTAAATAAGTATTGATCATAAATTGCACTCTCATGACAAGTATGGTAATTTTATGCACTGTTGAACATTCTTGGCAAAGCAGCATCTCTTATTCTGCTCTTTACATTTCCTTGCCTTGAAAATGTGTCCTTCAAAAAAGTATATTTGTGCTATATTTATCCTAATGCCCTCATTCTTATTCTGGACGAAGCCTCTCATAGATTTCTTTATTCAGCGCTGATCTGAATGGGATTTTCAAGGCTGTTCTCCACCTCCTGCATCACTTACTTTGGTTTTATCTTCCCTCAGAGTTAGTGAAGCAGAGCAAATGTTATTCTCAATTATTTAGGTCAATTAATGCATTAGTTCATTTAAGAGGGTCAGATTCGAAGCAGGGTTTTTGTTTGATCTCACTTAGAGTCTGATTGAGCTTGAGGCAAGTTCAAGTTGAGAGGAAGTTGGACTAAAATGTGCCCAGTATGCTTCAATAAATTATATTTTAGTAATTTGCTTAGAATATTTAATGAATACCACAGACTATGCCATGTTTGTATGTGTAAATCTTATGTAGTAGTCAAGACTGAACTAATCGAGATCAAGACCTTTCCAAGACCAAGACCAGTGAGGGTCAAGACTGAGACAAGACCAAGACTTTTATTGGTCAAGACTGAGCCGGTGTCTACATTGTACAGTCCTTACAAACTGTGCCTAGACTGGTCACACCACTACTGCAAGTTTAGAAGAGTGTGGTGGTCTTGTCTTGGTCTTGAGGTTGCTTGGAATTAGGGTTTAAGTCCAGGCGTCCTGAAGACCAAGACTTGACGGAGTCCAGGCGTCCTCAAGACCAAGACAAGACTAAGTCCAGGCGTCCTCAAGACCAAGTCCAAATGCGCTTGAGTCTGAGTTAAGACAAAGACATTTTTTGTCCTCATGACATGTATAGATATGCAGTTCAGTGAAACAGTGTTGGTTTACCACAGGTTGCACAAAAGCATGGATCAAGAGCTGGAGTGCTAAGCTTGGAAAATAGGCCCAGCTGTCCATTATCTTAAAGATGCACTGTGTTACTTTGTGAAAACTTAACTTTGGAACATTCTGAATGAAGATAAATACATTTCATGCCATAATAATGTTCTTTAATCAGCCAACCGAACCACTTTTCTATGGAAACAAACATGAGCGAGCCTCCTGCAGGCCCAACGTCTTCTCATAACTTGGGTTAGGGGTTATACCAGGTCAGTGCTTCTGCCTTTTTTGTGTGTTTGCTATAAACACCCAACAAACAGGAGTATAATAACACCTAAAGACATTCATATCTGTGAAAACAGACTGGCAGGCCAAATAATAGTTTATTTTGTGGCCATGCAAGCCCACTCAAAGTATAGGCACAGATTTGTATTATTTATTTAGTGCAACAAAGACATACATATAAGTGACAAAATCATGCATTTATTCAAGTTTTTTTTTTTTTTTTTTTTGCCAAAAAGTTGTGCAGTGTACAGATAAATAAAATAAGGCCTCTTCTGTCAAGTTTGGATTAAAAACTATGAAACAGCAAAGGCCACAAAGGATGAGAGACTGCACAACATTTATCTCTGTCCACAGTGTCCCCTTAAATTATTATTATTTTTTTATATATATATATAAAATGAATGGGCCTAGTACTCACTGATACAAATTGCCTCACTAAACATGTACAGAAATATCTTTTTAGACATTTCGTGACAAATTGCATTGTCATAAATAAGAAAACTGCCCACCATTTTGCCTTACAGAATCATTACCAACTAAAAATAAATAAATAAAAATAACATGAAGCTGTTGCCATATTTGCAGTCTTTTCTAGAGCCTTCCATAAGACTGACAGCTGCCCCGGATAAACCCCAGTAGTTTTGCTCCATGCTTGCTGCCCCTTGGAGCGAGGCACTGCTAACCCCGGGTGACAGCTTCAGACATGGCCGTCCGGTCCAGGCGCTACAACGTGGACGGAGATGGATAGCATAGCGCGCTAGGTTAAGTCTGCTAGCCTCTCTCTCCCTCTCTGCTTTTCCCACGAGATTCTCCAAAGGTCAGTCGTGTTTGGGATTGCACCGGGCAGTTGTCTCTTTGGTTTTCGGTCCGTTTTTTTTTTTTTTTGGCCCTGGACGGAGAAGGCGGGAGCGGTCCGGGGAAGGTCATGGAGATAACGGGAGAATGTGGTTTGGATGAGCTGATACAGAACTGCTGCACTCTCTCCAGCGCCAATAAAAAGCTTTTAAAAATGTGCTGTAGATACTGAGGAGAGTCTGCCAAAAGGACCTGCGTGCATTGCGGTAAATGACAAGCTCATTAAAGAAGACGTAATGCTTGTTTGAGGATTGAATATTCAACGAGAGCTTTATTTTACATTAGGGGAATCGGGAGCCACAATGTTGATTTGAAATGGCTTAGTAATTTTAATAACTTTCTTTTCAAAACTGCAGAACTGAGGCCATGACCAAGCAAAGACTAAACGGTGATAATTTTTGAATTGCATAAACATGAAGCTGGATCAGCAAATGCGTTCGACCACATGAAGCCGATAAAGGGCTTGAGATCTGTGTAAAGCTGCAAAAAGTTACTGGAATAATCATCAATACAAGCTTTGAAGCATCCCATGCTAAGAAAAAAAAGTTAATGAGCCAAACAAGTAGTACTTGTTGCAAAATAGCATTAGTAGCTGTCATTCAAGTCATGACCTTAACAATTAGTGCAATAGCACACTTTACATTTGACGCCACACGCAAGCGCTGATGGGAGCAAAAGTCGGACAAACAATCCAGCACGCGTGTGTTTAGTACTGCGGCACTATTTTTTAATATTATAGTTTCAATTTTTAACTACATACTTGCAGTAGATTGTTTGCGTAGCTTTGTCTACAGTTCTGGCATATTGTTTGTGACTTTCTGTTGTACCGCTGCTTCTTCCAGAGCTCACAGTCAGTAAGTGTTGCTAGTTCTGGTTCGTCAGCCTTAGATCTTGAGCCTTTCACCATCAAAGTGCAGCCAACAAATGTACGTATTGTTAGTTATCCTCTCCACACTTTGGAAATCCACATAAATACTGCCATCGTCTTGCTTTCTCCGTCTTTACCTTGGCCTGTTGTGTCATGTTGTTGCTGATCTTCCAGGGTTTTGGAAACGGGATGAAAACTGTTCCCTCTGGCAGCCGCTCGAGAGATCTCCAATCCGAGTTAAGTAGTCTCCAACAGCAGTGTTTGTGCCTCCTCGTTTCGTCATGATTTGCTTGTTAATTGTGAAAATAACTCAGTTTTCGAACCACCTTTACACATGCAACTACGCCACACTCGTGTTTGTTTGTTCAAAAATTGCACCCACTATGCTTTGCGGAGTAACGACACAATCTGTTTTTAGAAACTGGGAATAGCACTATCGGCCACATACATACTGAAATTATGACAATTTTATCCTTGTATTTATTTTACGAAGAGTTGATGGATTAAAGCAGCGGTGGCTCCTGTTTAATTTTTTTTTTGGGGGTGCTCTGGTCAATACATAGCCAATTATCAAGCCCAGCGCCCACAGTCATATTTTCTATGCAAATAGGTAGCCTAATGTAACCTAATTGTACATCACTAGATGTCATTAATTTTGACTGGCAAATGAACATGCTGTGAGTTGTCTTGCACATGTAGGTGACAGCAGAGCGAGGTCACGCGCATGCGCTTGATGACAGAGGGGTCACGCGCATATATACATGATGGCAGAGAATCAACGCGTGCCTGTGCGTGAATACATAGGTGCAGGCACTTGTTGCCTGGAAAACCGTGTCACTCTTTTAAATTTCTGTAGCCGTGATTGACAGATGAATTAGCCAATCAGAGACACGCATTTTCCACCGTGTAAAAACCAACATGGCTGCTCCCGATGAAAAAAATACCACGTGAAACTGAAAAACATCATGGATTTCTGCAGAATCAATGAAGTGAAGCAAAAACTATTTTAATGTGAGCTGAGTGAAGTTAGGTTTTTGGTCTAAATGACAGACGACCAATCAGGTTTCATTTGCGTCACGCTAATAAACTAATCTGATTGTCCGGTACGATGTAGATTTGATCTGAAACGCAGGTGGAGGGCGTGGTGACCAGACCCACTCTTCACAGCTTGCTGAAGTGTGGATTCTGGATCCCAGGCAAGCACTTTTTATAATGTAGGGCCAAAAAATCACTTACATTAGATTCAATAGAAGCAGAATATAAAATAAAACTGAGATTGCATCAAAAATAGTGGGACTATGTGCCAGGAGCCGAGAACTAGTTCTTTTGAATTGACAAGGATATTTACAGACTTTTTTAAATTCAGATTGGGTTTTGATCATCTTTAGCTACACACATGGCCATTTTTCCCCTTTTTGTTGCTATGCGTTGCATCTATCGCCTTAGCAACACTGCTGGATTAGCATCCTGCTTGTCTTTAATGGATCATCATTATTTTGTCTAGAAAGTTGCATATTACAGGTGGCATATGTGACAAACTTCTCTCTTGACTTTTTCTTAGTCTGTGTTATACATAAATTAAAATTCAGTTTTGAAACCAGGCCATAGGTTTACCAAAGTTGTTCACCATCCATCTTCTCCTGTGACTTTGTCGGGTCAGTGCTTTGCCATCATATTGGGAAACTTATTCTTGAGCTGTTGAATGTATAAATAGTTTACAAACTATCACATTAAAGACGCCATATGTTAGCTCGATAAACACCTGGAGGCATATTTCAACGGCAATTTATCCCAACAAATCAGTTTAGTTTTAAAACAAACTCTTATTTCTAATCTGAATTGTCAACTCTGGGTAAAGGTAAAACTAAGTCAAATATTGCACAGTTATTCACCAATAGAGAGAGCTAGAAAGTGTTTTTTTGTTTGTTTGTTTTTTATAAATCAACATAATTCAAGCCTTTAAATTGTTCAGTAAATGGAGACAAATACATAGATACTTTGAATTATTTTATTTTTTTAAATATGGTCTTATTTAATGGATTCAGCTACATGACACATAACTTTGTTTAAACTTAAAGTAAAAACAGGAGGTCAGAGTCACCACTTCTCTATGTTTGGACACATCAGGAGTCAAAGACAGTCAGACATTTTGTTCTCCAAAAAGAGGCTTGCAATGTTCCAAAATACAAATTATATTTTCATTAGATGTAAACACAAACCACTACCATAACCGTAAAAAATAAATAAATAAATAAAAATGCCTGACATAAGCTGCAACAAAAAATTAGGTTTTTATTTCAGAAACAAGCTGTAATTTTCTTTCAATTCCAGAAAGAGATTTGTTGCTGCAACATTCCTTCCTGTGTTGGACTATGGAGACCTTTTGTATAGACATGCTCCAGCCCAAGCTTTGCGTTCACTGGATTCAGTGTTTCACGCCTCTTTGCGCTTTATAACAAACTGTGGTGCACGGACCCATCACTGTGACCTGTACTCTCGTGTTGGATGGCCTGCTTTAGCCACACGGCGGCTCACACACTGGTACAGGTTTATATACAAAGGACTTGTTGGTCTACTTCCTTCATACTTGAGTGTGTATCTTCAGCGTAGGCCTGATGGACCTCATCAGTTGCGTTCTCAGGATGTCTACTCATTGATTGTTCCCAATGTTAGAACAGAAAAAGGGAAAATGACTTTTCAATATTGTGCTCCAACAGATTGGAATTCTTTACAGAGAGTTTTTAAACTCCATACTCTTGTCTCTGTGGCTCATTTTGACTCTCTTCTGAAAGACCTGGAAATGCAATCATTAACCTGTAACTGTTTTTAACTATGTCTTTTCTGTTTATTTAAAATGTCTGTGTTTTGGGTTGTGTTGTTGGAGCCTCTTGGCCAGGACTCCCTTAAAAAAAAGATCTCCGAATCTCAATGGGACTTTCCTGGTTAAATAAAGGTTAAATAAATAAAAATAAAACAAGCACAGCACTATGTCGAATTTAATTAAAAATCTTAAGGCAACAAATTCCACATAAACTTGTTACTTTCAATAAAGAGACTTTGGCATGTTGCTTAGCCATTACTCAAGATGAACTTTTGCTGATTAACAATGTTGGTTTGATTTTAGCAACATTTTTGTGTTCATTTTACAAAAACACATTATATTGTAACCAAGTTATATTTCTAATTTCTATTAAACGGACAATGTTAGGTTACATCTAATTACATTGTACATGAAGTTAAGGAGGAAGTAACCATCAGCTCTCCTACGGTTCTCCTCAAGAATAACACCCATTAACACCAGTGCGGACTCACCGTTATGACCATTTGCACATGATCACCTGTGTACGCCATGACGGAGGGCAGAAGTGTGTGAACGCAGCATTATAGAGAGTGCAAAGCTGACACATTCTCACAGATTTTCTTCTTTTTCTATAAAAGAAGCAATGGATGCTTCTAGTGCATGTTCGTCCATTTGTCTGTGGAAGTAGGACATCTTTTAGTCCTGCACAAAGCAAGGTATTTGAAAGCTAATGAATACTAGCTGATTCATGTCTTCCTTTGGCTATGTTTGCCGTTGAATACAATTTACAATTTTGACCGACTTTACTCACTTGTGATTTTACCATTATGAGATGAACAGTGCTTTGTCTTATACAGGGCAAATATAAAATTAGAGTTTGGTTTTCAGTAACTTGGTCATCATGTGAGGCTATAGCCATAAAGGTTATTAGGTTATTGCAGATTATTTCAGATATTCATTGGATTTTTTTTTTTTTTTTTTTTTTTAATCATGGATTTACCTTGTATAAAGGGTTAACTGCAAATCTGTGACCCACTGGCCTCTTCTGTCTTTATCAAAAAAGTATATGATAATGTTAGTGCAGCCAGTCGCACATGATTTTACCCACCATTTTACAATTGAAATCGATAAAAGTAACTTAAAAACACATCAGGTTTTCGGCAAAGTTTCCATTGCTGTCACACGCACAGACAGAGCTTTTGACTTCCATCATGGCAAAGTGGGTGATCCCTCAAAGAGCCTGACGACACGTGCAAAGGGTCAATAAGAAGATTGAAAGAACCAGGGGTCTCATTTATAAAGCCTACTTACGCATAAAATGAGTCACGAAAAGTACGGAGCAGCTTTTTACAAAAAAGTTGGGATTTATAAAAAACAGCTTGAACGTGAAACATTACGAATCTCTCCACGCTGAGAGGAGAGGACGGCATGTTTGAGGAACATTTGAAATGGGCAAATATGACTTAAAAAAAAAAAAAAAAAACAGCTATATTTTCTGTTTTGTTTTTTTTTATAGTTTTTTTCAAAGCGCGCATAAAGCTGATGTGGAGGAAAGATGTGCCTTTTGTGCACGCTCTTACTGTAAGTGCGCCTCACGCTAATGATCCTGCAGCAGCAGTATCTAGTCTCTATAGTAAACGTTCATCAGACAGTCTGACCCGCGTTTAGGGAGCACCCACGTCCCGCTGTCTTTTCCTCAAGTCACTGCTTCTTCCCAAACTCCGGACCACAGCGCGGACGACGTCCGTGCATGTGGCTGCAGGCTTTACAAAAGAGAAATGACTTTTCCCCCTTTCATGTCCATTTAACGAACTTTACAGCTGCACCAAAGCAGTGGTTCTGATAAAGTAGACCAACGTGTTTAAATGACAGTGTGTTTTCAGTGACAGTGTGTAAAAGTGTCTCAAAGAACCAAAGATCACTCTTGAATCCACTTCCCCTGAGCCTGTGCATGTGTCCCGCTGCAGGTCTGTCTCTGTCAGTCAAATCACTCATTATCAGCTCAGGTTTATTTAAATCGCTCATTTGCATTACCGTTTATGGTGAGACGGAAGTGTGAAGGGGGCGTGGCCTGAGGCGGGATCAGGAAAAGAGCACTTATGGAAAGTTTAATCAGGACAACTTTCACTCAAGACAAATGTCTGGTTTGTTTTGTAGTAGCTTTTCCAAGTAGATATTTACACACTCTTTTATAAATGAGACCCCAGATCACTCACCAAACGGACGCACACTCAGAGGTCTTCCAGATTTAAAATATAAAAAGTTACGCCATTGCCTCCTTTCTATTTCGAGGAGTCAGACACGCACTTTCATTTTGATGTGGAGATGTAAAGGTCAAAGCACCACGAGGAAATGATATTAAAGGAGTCTGTCCATAGTGTTATAATTGCATGCTTGAAGGACAGCGGTGACTTTTCTTTTGGGGACGAATCACAGGTGACCAGGAGGACAGTCTGTGTGCAACTTCCACATACATCCATAAGCATATCCGCAGATAGTCCTGTTCTCCTGATTTAATTTCGCAGCCTGCTGCTCTGGCCCTCTCTCGACTTAATCCTGGATTGAGGTGAGGAGGAACCTGCGGTGCTTTAGCTGAGTGAAAATTACATTGGCGGTGACAGGCAAAGGCAGGTGTGTCCCTCGAGTGGTGCAGAAATCACAGCAAAAAAGCCAACTGTCTGTCCATTTCTCCTCATTCACTTCACCCAAAGGCTCTTCAGAGGTCGGGTTTGACTGATGTGTGCTGCTAAAGCTGTCCAGAGTCACCGGTTTTGTAGTTTTTCTCCATGCAAATAAAGGGAAAGTTTCAAGTGATGTGATCATAGTTTCAGAACAGAAAGTTGAACAGAAAATTGCTATTTCCAGTTGTTAGCAAGTTATTCTAAAATGTAATTAGCTGCTTTGTAGCTGCCTAATACTTATAATATAATAATAAATATACAATTTTTAAGTGCTTATATTGAGTGTGGGAATCGAGAGCCGTTTCATAACAGCTCAGGTGCTGCGCCTTAACGGTCCACTGGATCGATAAGCTCCAGCGCTATTGTCCTCTTGACGTTTCATACTGTAAAATTTGTCACGTTCACACACCTTGTCAATCCTGGTTTGGTTGTGCACCGCACAGTATCGGTACATATCTGAGCTTGCGTCTCTCCACTTGTGTTTGTGTGCATTAATCTGGCTTTGAGCGCACCGCGCCACGTACATAGACTACAGGCTGAGAGAGCGGCGCGACATTGCACCTCAGTGAGACAGAACAGTGGCAATGTTCGAAAGCTCTCAGTGAAGAAGGATGTAACAGGATGTCTGTAACGCCTAATCTGTCACATCATTTCACAAATTCTGAAATTACTCTTGGGGAGAATTACCCCAGAACCCCTTAATTACATTAAAACCATGCAGTCTGCGTCTATGTAATTCAATAAAACTGTACTTTGCCCCCTAGTGGTGGCTCTTCAAGGATGACAGCTGAAAAATTTGACTCTTGACCAGTTCACCAGTTCTGCTCTCACTCATAATGTTGTCCTGCAAATCTGTATATGTGGAGGAGACTTTTTACTACAACTGCTTTACTTTGAAACTTAAACCATTTCATGACTGTTCACAACATGTATAAAGGGATTATCGGTCAACGTCTCTTTCCACTCTACTGTGCATGTCGCCTGCAGAAAGAGACACTGTCTGCCTAGTTGACTGGGGAAACTTTTTTGATGAAACCAACAACACGGGGCGAAAGATACCGGTTTTGATCAGGTATGAACCAAGTGACAGACGCCACTCTCGAAGTTTGACACTGTTTTTTTTCACTCACCTGAATGTAACGTGTATGAGTCGCAAAGATGAATTTAATTCACAAATGTGATAAACTTGTAGTTATCAGCGTAGTTACCAGTTATAGTAACAGTAGTTATCAGTTAACAGTATCAGTTACCAGTATTAGTAACAGTAGTTATCAGTTAACAGCGCTGGCTAGTGTATAAAGGAAATTTGCTTTAAGGAAGAATATCACGAATACGATATAGATTTGTGTGTGCATGATATCGTGAGAGTTTGATTTTGTAAGATCTCGTGGCACAAGATCTCGTTCCATCCCTACATATTACTACGGTACTTTGTCTTAGTGTGCACTCACAATACACTTTTGATCCGGATCAGGGTTCGTTTGCCTGGATAGTTCGATTCGATTGGGCAATTGTGAACTCGCAAACAATTCTGATCCGGTCCAAAATTTCCAAAACTGGTCCAGTTGGAGAGGTCGGTCTCGGCTCGGTGGAATAGAGCCTTGGAGCGGTTCATTTGTATTGTGAACGCAAACGACCGAGAGCGAAACAAAACCAGGAAGTGAACACTGATGTGATCCACGCTGAGATGCACGTGAGGCTCTGAATCACAACAAACAGCATGTGTGAGCTCAATAATGACACAAATAATACACAAAAAGAGATGGAAGTAACACAAGAAAAGAAAACATGTATTAAATGTTATCATCTTGAGAATTTGCCTCTAACAAGTTGGACAAAAATGCACTGATAGGAAAAGAAAAGACAGAAGGGCTCATCTCTGTAAATAGTCTACCAAAAGGACAGTGTGGGCATTTGGACACTCAAAAAAACAACAACAACAAAAAATAACTGCCATTAAGCCATTTTTACTGGACTGTGATACATTGTGTGTTTACAGTGAGTTTTTACCTTGGGACATTACTTATTCTGACATATTTTTGTTTACTCATTGTCTCATCAAAATGACACAACTTGATGAGTCATTTCCGTCGGATTAGCGGCTGATAAGACTCTCAATCAGTGCTGTATAAAAGAGCACAATACAGGACAGGAAAGGACGATTATTTGGCTGTGAATGATGCACAGTCGAAATCAGACCAGGCCTTTGTATGTGTCCTGCATTCAGCGCCAGAATTAGACACGGCGATTGAGTGGATTTCAAAAAGCCTCGTCACACAAATGATTATTACAGATTCTATCACAGACCGGCTTCAAAATATGAGTCACCACAACTTGTTTGCAGTTTTTTGTTTGTTTGTTTTTTTAAAGTGAATGCGTACTGTTGTGGATTTTTGGTATTCATGTAGAAAAATGAATTGCTTGAGAGTTGCCTAATCTCCAAAAGTATTAGTTATTAACATAAGTCAGCGTTATGATCTTTGTAAACACCCCAACTCCAGCTATGAACTCCACGTCACTCATTTACACAGTTTTACGAGCAAATGGACAGCGAATTAGGGCATAAACTCCTTATATGGCAAATATGGGCCGGCCGAGTAGCAAAGTGAGTCAGAAATGAGGAAATCATTGACTAAAAACTCAGTGTATTCTAAAAAAAATGTTAAACTCACATGAACTCATTAGAGAAACATTATTTGTCACGATGTATTGAAATAACGCTGACCTTTTGCTGTTTTTTTTGCATGTTTCGCGTCGCTGTACAAACCACGTGTGAGTGAGAGGGGGTGTAAGCGGTGGGTGTACCGTCAGTGCACAGGGTCCTGAGTCTTGTGGGGTTACAACACAGAAGCTGCTGCCAGGTCTGAGTCTTTCCCTGTCTCTTTATTTATATATATCATTACACATAACCTACAATCATGAAGAAATTTCAATTTCTGACTTAACATTTGAAACAGCATTTTATATTTTCAGTAAATAACACAATTCGTGAATGTCAAAAAAATTTTGTATGAAGTCCTTAAAAGGAACCCCGAATATTTACATAAATAGATCCAAGATACTTCGCGCAGGTATACTTACTAAAAACTAGAGCTTAAAGTAAACAAATATTCGCCGTTTGACGTAAAATTGTCATGTTTACAACAACTTCCTGATTTTACGGGCGCCTCATCTTGAGGTGATGACGCAGAATCGTGTGGCGCACTGGCGCAGTGAGCATCAGTCGTGAGACGCACGCAACTGCAACAGTTGCCGTTGATCTGGTTAACAGGAGCGTCAGTAGTTTTTCGTCGACAATACATTGTAAAAGAGCCCGATCTCACAAGAAAGCGTACATTACCACGACATTACACAATATGTAAATTAGATATGATTAGCACGAGTCCACAGCTGTTTTGCGTATTATAGTACGTGTCACAGTCCCCGTTCATTTAATGGTGGTTGTTAAGACGTGTCTTAGTTATGAATATTAATGAAATCGATAATCTTAACCTGCCCAAGCCCCAGACCTAATCTTAATATTTTAGTAACTTTATGCCTAAACTACCCAGTTTCACCTGAAGAAAACATCCCCACATGACTTTAACTAAAATTGTGTTTTTTTACGCTGTGAAATCTCGTGTCATTTTTACTCTTTTTCATACAGTGCTAAATGCACGGCGTAACATAAGTACTAGCTTTGAAGTCGTGTCAGAATACGCTGTTTTTGTGTCGTGGTAAAAGTACGCCATCTAGTGAGACTGTGTTGTGTAAAATGGTACATTGTGTGGCTTTTGGTTGTGATTTCGTCTCGGGAGGAAACAAGGAGAATGTGGTAAGCTTTCATAGCTTTCCTCGTAGTTACACGATTCGACGTCATACTACCCATAATGCACTGTGTTGTACACAATGATGGCGTCTTCCGTGAAAATATATTTCTTAAAAGTTTAATAAAACGGTAGATTTTTCAGATTATTTTCGTGTGTATTTATATCTTTGATGATATAAGGAAAACTCGAAAACAAACATTAAAAAATCCTTGGGGTTCCTTTTAAGAACAAATTTGTAAGAACGCGTCATGAATGAGGCCCATTGTTTCTAGATACTAAGTCCTGATCCATGCTTTTGTAACAACTCACTTTTGTAAAACCATTAAAGGACAAATATGATGTCATTTTTTGTTTTTTCTCCAATTTGGAAATTGCACCAAAACTACTAAAAACAGTCATGTGTTTCCAACACCAAGTATTGACTGAGAGCTCCATCTATTGATTCAAAGAAATGACACAAGCTAAGCACTAGAACTGATCTTGCCTGATGCAGAAAGGCTCATAACAAATGTGAATGATTAATGAACCCTAGATTCAATGACATCACAGATCAGAGACTAATTAGAATGGTGTTTTGGGGTAACAAAAAATATCTCACAGATTTAGATTAAGCAATTTAGAACAATATCAACAACTCCAAAAGTCACGTTTTTAAGATGTACCCATTAAGATTCAACTTGACTTAGCTGTTCTCAAAATACACGTTATTTGCCAGGAAAGATTCTCAACTGAGCCAACTCTGTGAGTAAGAACAACATGAACAAGGTTATAAAAAATAAAGATGTGTCATGCCATCATAAAAGTTTCAAAACCTAATACAACCCAGCTCTTACACGCAGGCTGCAGTCCAAAGAGCGGCTTTAACCTCGTATAAAGGAGGGCTGACTTTTCCATTCGCGTTGAGCCATTTATCTGGTGTCACACTACTCTATGTTCTCCATTATTTATTGTTATTCTTTCAGCACAAACACATAAATACGGCGGAGGTGCACATCTTTATGGAGGCGGCAGCAGCAGCACACAACACATGTAATCTGGCCTGAGGCGGAGGAGAGGACAGAGTAAATCACACACGGAGGAAACTGGACTAAACCCAACTTTGGACATGTATTTTACAGAAATCTAATGAGTAAACGCATGAATAAAGATGCTCTCAGTGTAAGAAATGTTCAAGGTTAATGCTTCAGTAAATATGAAAGGATAAACATGAGTGGTAAAGTTTTGTTTGTGTGTTTTGGTCTTGTTAAAAGGACTAGACTTCCAAAGGTTCAGTTTTATTTGGAGTAAATGAATGGTCTAAATCTCTATAACACTGGAAAAGCTCTGGCCTCACAGCAACAAGGTCTCGGGTTCGACTCCTGCACCTATACCTTTTACTTGAACTTAGGCTGTTGTGTAAATCTGCAGCCCAGCCTAAGAAAAAAAATGTAGATATATGTGGTAGTAGGCCCCATGTGCCTGCTGGTAGCCTCTTGCATTCGATCTGGCTGGAGGAGGGTCCCTCACCTGCACACGCTTTTGGTGCCTCTGACAACCCACCCTTTAGGAGCAGTGTAAAATGTGCACCGACATTGCTTCAAAATCATCTTTTAACACCACTTTCGTTGGTCTGAAGCTTGGTGATTGTGTCTGCGTTGCGTGGCAGTGAGTTCCTCTGATTCCGTTTAATAGCACACTTTTTTTACGTCATGCGCAAGTGCTGCTGGGAACAACATTCAGACAACAAACCAACACGCGTTTGTTTAGTACTGCGCACCAATTTTTAACATCATAGTTTCAATTTTTGCTACAAGTAAGTACATACTTGCAGTAGATTGTTTGCGTAGCTTTGTCTACAGTCTTGGTTGACTCCAAGTCACATTCACGTTACCTCACTAGTCTCATGTCCAATGGTGACGATGTGCTTTCGTTTAGGCGTTCCTCTATTAAAAAGCCGTTTCCTTCCACACTTGGGTGGGTCAGCTGTTTGATTTGGGATGTTCTGTTGGGGCCCTTGCTTGCACCGCTGTTTCTTCGAGAGCTCACAGTCCAGTGCAGTGAACAAATGTACATGTTGCTAGTTATCCTCTCCATACTTTGAAATCTGTCCGACCACATGAATACTGCCATCGTGTTGCTTTCTCCGTCTTTACCTTGGCCTGTCTCTTTCCCACTGTGTTGTGTTGTTGCGGATCTTCCCTCTAGCTGCCTCTCGGATACCTCGAATCCGAGTTACGTAGTCCCAACATCAGTGTTTTGTGCCTCCTCGTTTCATCATGATTTGGTTGTTAATTGTTAAAACCACCTTTGCACATATGGGACACGCCGCGCCCGCGTTTGTTTGTCCGCAGTTTGCGCCCACAATTATTTGGGGCGTGACGTCCACGAAGGGTCCACTCGGGACATCTACCGACTTGTGTGCGGTGAATACATTTTTTGGCAGTGGCGGACCGTCAGGGCCTGCAAGGCCTTCTCTGCTGGCCTAAAAATATCTAAATAACAAACTGATATAACTAATATTTAGTGCACGCATGCATAATAATAATAATTCAATAATTATTTATCAGCTTCTTCGTAGCATTTCCCATCGTTTCGCAGCTTTCAGGCGTGTGTTTCATAATATATTGTTTTAACCAATCATATTTCAGTCATCAGTTGTTGTCAGGGTCAGTGAAATCTGCCCGAGGCCTTCACAGTCAGTTTTGAAGGCTCCCGTCTCTTAACATAAGCGCATATCAAGCTGTTGCTTTAACCAATCAGATTTTACGTTGACGACGCCAAGGCCTTCTAGCAGGCCACCGGCAACGTCAGAATAACTACGGCATTTGATTGAGCAGTTTTGTCACAGTGGCTAAAGGGAGAGACAAAATCAATTTGGTTGCAAATTTATTGGTAAAGCCTTTTTCAAGACGGACTTTTCAAGAAAAGCTGGACATTGTTCAGAAAGACTGGCCAACTCTGAACCTAGCATCTCTCCGAGCGCCTGTCACAAGCGGGAAAGGATTTGTGCTGCGGGACACTTACAAGTGCTTTCCAAAACCTTTAGCGTACCCAGAGTGGATTTACAGCTAAACGAGCAAGTGTGGAGGGAAACATAGCTGCGCGAGAGAGGAGCCGATATGAGCAAATCTACGAGGCCACTGGAAGCGTCGCCGGGTGCCTCAGAGACGAGACGGGATCCAGCGCAAGATCCGCGCGCCCACTACCACCAGCTCCAGATTCAGGACCATTTGTGTTTTTGGTGTACAAGTAATTCAGACTATTGGTGAGTAAATATTTGTGTGTGTGTGTAAATACGTTTATTCTGACTATAGAAGTAATGATGCTTTGCTCTTTATCACGTGCCTGTGTAATAGAATAGTTTAATAGCCATCAGCTGGTTATTGACAAGTGAATATATTTAAAAGGAGCACCACTGAAGGCCTAGGCAAGAAATGCACGGCCCGCCACTGTTTTTTAACAAATACAATAAAATGCTATGCATAAAACACATTTTTAATTGAACTATTACAACAAAATTGCATTGACTTTCTCATTCTGTCCCTTTTCTCTGTAACTGTAACTGCTTATCATCATGTTTTGAGCTCATTTAATTTAGAAATTTACGATATTACCAAAGTCATATCTATACAAACTATATCGATTACTCAGCCTACTATTAGCCCCAAATAAACTGTCCCCCTGTGACCAAAACTCAAAACGATAGGAAAATATTGTGTCTTTTCAACACAGTCATACACACTAGAAATGCCTAAGACACTGACACAGCCAAGCATAGTTGGTGCAGAACAGAAAGCATATTTGGAGTAGAAAAAAAAAAAAAAAAATAATAATAATAATAATAATAATATAGTAATGAACAAAAAAAATAAAATAAAATAAAAAAAATTCAGTAATGTTAATGTTTGCCCTGAGCTGTTAAAAAAACAAACATTTCCACATTTCCGGCAAAACGCTAAAATTTTTCAATCCAAACAGAATAGATCTGGACTGAAACTACAGAATTAAAAAGGAAAAGTAGGCTAATTGTAACCCCGCTAATTGTAAGCACGTTCCGATGACGAAGGGAAAGAACTGACTGAGAGCGAGTGGTGCTTGTTGTAAACGCCGCGCAGCCCTGTATGTCCGTGCATATGTTACAGTGTTTAATAATGTGCTGCTTCACACTGGAGAGCTCCACTATTCACACTCAGCATAATATTCAATTTTCTTCGTCGGCTTTCCATAAAATATATATTTCCTTTTGAATAAATTAACACTCGCCGCTGCATAAAACTGAGCTCTTTAAGTATCCGACAGACTCTTGTTTAATAAATGAGGCTATACTTGACTTTAGCTTATATAATGTCTTCATCTGCACATTCATTTACTCCGGCTTGACAGGTTAGTTCTCTTGTTAAAAGATACAAATGATGTTACAAACTGTAGCTCAGACTAGATCTGTTGGACTCAGTTAGTATTTTAAGTCAATGTTTTGTTATAAAATTATAAAAAGACATACAAGTTGTCTTTTTTATAAATCACAAACTTAACGTGGGAAGTGACGTATGTATATGTTTTCACACTATTGCATAAAACATATTTATTCCCAAGAATGTTCTAAGTCATGATTTTGACTTATTGAATTATGAAGTTGGCTTTCATCTCCAGAAAAGTGTGCAGTGTACCTTTAATGTTTAGAAATAGAAATTGTGCAAAACTGTAGAACTGATAAGACCCACTCTTTATATTGATAAGCCCCGCCTCTTTATAGTGATAGCCCCACTATAAAGAGGCGCGGCTTCCTTTTAGTTAAGCAGCAGTTTTTAAATTTATAATTTTAATCGTTGTAAATGCGTGCTGGCTAATCGGGAGAGTCGTTTCCAGATGGGCCACATGACTTTTGGGCCGGTCTCAGCGAGAGGCCGGTCCATACAGCTGCAGCAGCAAATGTGCGCACAGTGATGGGAGGGCGGAGCCAGCTGCTGCCTCAAGTCTATGATGTGATTAACAGCACATAACACTTAATCAAAGACTCTTGACACATTTTGGAACCCAACAACACGCTCCACACACCATAAACTCTCAGTCAAACTTTGTTTCAATTAAATCCGTTGTATATTCTCGGAGTACGAGCAAAAACGGCTGATGAACAAACAGATTTATACGCACAATCACTGAGGCAGAGCGGAGCGCATTTACACACACACTTGACAAAAGATTCAGACACAAGTTTGTCTTTGTAGGTCAGAACAGTGCCAGAACGCGCTTTATGTGTTTGTGTGGCGCGTCCTTCATGGTGTGTGTCCGAGCGTGCACTGTTGTTTAGCAGAAGAGAGGTCAGAGGTAGAGCTGTGCGATATATCGAATTTTAGATAATATCGAGAATGTTGTTTTGGAGATATGCAAAAATTAAATATCGAGTATATTGTTTAGTGGGGAAAAAATAGAAATGTATTAAAAACAAAACTGAAAAGGTATCCTCCTAATGACATTTCAACATTTATCTAACATTTACTAATATTTACATGAGCTAATACGCTAAAAAAGGCTGGAATGAAGTCATCATTATCCTTTTTTTTTGACTATAGAGAAAAATGATGGCTGTGATAAAAACAATATTGAGTCAATCTGGAAAAATTGTGTTGAACATTATTTGCAACTAGTGTGAATCCTTTAATCCTTATTTTAAGTAGAAACGGACTTGTCAAACTAGATATTTTACTCTAATCACTAATTGCAGACATTTATGAACATGTTGCCTTATTAAGATAATAATTTTCCTGTGTAAACCTAAACTAATAAGTAACAAAACAAGTTTTTGAACGAATTTTTGTTGGACTGACTTAATATCGTTATCGAGATATGTCAAAAAATATCAAAATAATCACTTTTGTCAATATCGCACAGCCCTAGTCAGAGGTCAGGAGGAGGAACGCTCTGAGCTGAGTCCAACTATGCCATGTCATGACTAAAACTAGAGAGAGGTTTCTTGAGCAGGACTCGAACGTGGGTGCAGAAAAGGCAAACATTTAAACGCGCAGTTTGTAACCACTCAACTACCAGCTAAGTCACGTGACTCAAGAGCCCGATCTCACAAGTAAGCGTACATTTACCACGACATTACACAATATGTAAATGAGGTATGATTAGCACGAGTTCACGGCCGTCTGCGTAATTATAGTACGCATCACAGTCCCCATTCATTTCAATGGTGGTTGTTAAGACGTGTTCTTATTTATGAATATTCATGAAATCCTGATTCTAATCTTAACCTTCCCCAAGCCCCAGACCTAATCTTACCAATTTAATAACTTTATGCCTGAACTTACCCGTTCACCTGAAGAAAACGTCCCCACGTGGCTTCAATTAAAACTCGTGTTTTTTTGACGCTGCAATCTCGTGTCATTTTTACTCTTTTTCATATGTGCTAAATGTACGACGTAACATAAGTACTAAAAATAGCTGTGAAGTCGTAGTCCAAATACGCTGTTTTTGTGTCGTGATAAAAGTACACCATCTAGTGAACTGTGTTGGACTTAATTAACAAATGGGCCAGTCTTAAGGTCTAATTTCCCGGGCTGAAAAATGATCCCAGCACGCCACTGGGCTTTGTAATAGTTTGGAAGCATGTTATTCTCTTTATTATCTGTCTTTTCTGTCTTTCTCAGCCCATTCTCTCTCACTCTCTCTTCTTCTTACCTATCTCTCTCTCTCATTCCTTCTCTCCATCACCCCCGTCTCCCTCACTCAACCCCTTCTCTCTCACTCTCTCTTCTTACTTATCTCTCTCTCTCATTCCTATCTCTCCATCACCCCCTCCCCCTTTCACTCAACCCCTTCTTCTCACTCTCTCGTTTCCTCTAGCTCCTCATTCTTTCTGTCTCTCTCACGCCCTTCTCTCTCTCATCCCCCACACACACCCTTTTCTCCCTCCTCCTCTCTCTCTACCTCTCTCATCCCTTTGTCTCTCTCTCTCCCTCTCTCTGCTCTCTCTTTCTCATCTTTTCCTCCAGCTTCTCTGCCTCTCTCTCTCATCCCTTCTTTCAATCCCTTTCTCCGCCTCTCTCTCTCTCTCTCTCTCTCTCTCTCTGACTCACATCATCAAGTTATATCAACATAGAGATGCACTTTGACTAAGAGGCTTTAGGATTTTTACAGTGTACTTGGTTCGCTATGACTTTGACTCATTTGAATAATCACAATTAAATACAGACAAGTGGGCGGGGATAGGTGGTAGGTGAGGATAGGGTTTTTTTCTGAACAGTCATCAGCTGCAGGACAAACAAGATACAAACATGCAGGAATCATTCTTAATAGTTGTATTTGTCTAAAACTTAACAAATACATGGGATCTTTGTATTGAATCCCATTGTGTTTGTCCTCCATGTTTGGTCTGAAGCCGTTCTGCGAGTAATGCATTCCCTTCTCCACCTCCGTCTGCCATTTAAAGTGGAGTAATTAAAATCGCCGTCATATCCAGCACCGCGCATTGTGTCGGTTCGCATTGAAGACAGTGAGATGTAATGGGATTTAAGCGTGTCCTTGTTCAGAGTCTGAGCGCGCCAAACAAACAGGCCGTGCGTAATTAGCCGCTGCTCAGGCATTAGCTCCGTACGCACTGTCAGGGAGGGAAATAGTTTTATGCTCTTAAGCTAAACCGCAGAGCTAGCTCATCGATTTGCAACAAGCGCACAAATCAATCAAGCTCTTTGGGTAAGACTTTTAGGGGGGCTTCAAGGCTTATGTCGTCTCAGGCAGGGTTTTTAGAATGTTTTCTTTGCTTTTTTTTTTATGCAAATGCACATTTTAATAATGTTTGGAAGGCTCAGACAAATCCTTTCTTGCAAATATATATATTGCCACAATCCAAAGCTCCAGAGTGCAAACAATTTGGTCCTTATGCCGCTAACATTTCTTCCCTTCATCCAAAATACAGTTACTTACTTGTCAGATACTATTGTCTGAAATACAACCACTTCCACTCTGAGACTCAAAATGCTTTTTTTTCAGTAGAAGTGAGGTGGGATCTTCTGCAGGTTCTGTACCTGTTAATGAATCAGTCAGACTAATGCTACATTTCTGCGGCAGCTGATTAGTACAGCTTTCTTTTTCTTGTTATCTTCAACTAATATTTTCAATGACAACAATTTTGACTGGCCTTTATTTCAGAGAATTGAAAAGAATTTTATTATAATTAGTTAGATTAAAAAAAATCATGTTTGTGGAAAAAAACAAACAAAAATAGTTTAGATATGTTTAAAATTACATTGACTAGAGCAGAGTTTGTTGTTGGAAAAATCTAAATTCTTAGAGAGTTATCTGAGTATGGTTTATTACAAATTACCATTATGCATAATTGAGTAAAACAGTCCTAGTGCAGCCATGTTGATCAGTCCCTGTCACCAGCACTTTGTCGTGTCTTGAGTCCTAGTCCAGCGTGTTCTGCCTAGCAACACACTATGTGAGATAAAATTGGCATTTTGAGTTTTAATAACAGCGTCCCTACAATCTTTTGACCCAATATATCACATGGTGGCTAGGCTATGGCAGGGCTACTAAAGTTGATCTTCTTGAGGGTCAGATTTGTCAAAGGGGCAGGATCTCTGGGCTCGGGTAGATACACAAGTTGTCACTTTTGACAAATTTTAGTACGTTAAATTTACAAACCAGAATTAAGGACTAGAGTTAGTAGCCCTAAAATTGACCTATAAAGAAAAATGCTGTATATAACATACTTCGTCAGACTACGTCAGATCTTTGGTCTCGGAAAAATATATTGTAACCTGGTTCAAGCCAGATGAATCTGTGTTGAACTCTTGAGTTGAGTTCCATAATCTTCATCTGGAAAAGGTGGGACATTTAATGAAACACATCAAGTTGATTGTGTGCGGCCGACCTTATTTATGCTTAACCTATCACAAAAACGAATTGTGATGGCGTATCCAATGACTGCATAGGTCAAAACAAGTGTCACACACACCTTCTGCTCTTCTTTCACAAAGCAAATAAGTATTTCTGCTAAAACAGAATCAAGCGCAGCAGAAACACGTACATCCACTAGAGCCACCATCTTTTTTGTTTGAATCAGTACTTCCTGTCGTCGTTGCAACCAACCCCCCTCCACGACACCCCATAACCTGGACTCCTTTACCCAATCGGGCTGCTGGAAGGCCAAATGGATTATCTTGAGTTTGTGAATTCACAAATATCACAAGATAATCCATCTGGCTGGACAGGTTAAATAAATAGTTCCAATACTTGCTTTTGTTCTGTGTGATCATGTTGTAGACCCATATGTCTTATCCTGATGTAGCATTCTGGATTATGTTGTCTTTTTTGGGCCGAAATGATCGACTTCCCTTGCTTCAGTCTTGCACAGTGACTTTGATAATTCCTTCTCAAGACTTGACTTTTGTGGCTGTGAACCAAACTTAAGCCACAACAGTGTCACTAATTGAATTTTTAAGTTTGTAAAATCAGCATGTATTAGAAACACAAAGGTCACCTGCTAACAACATGTCTTGTTTTTGTTTTCAGACTAAAGCAGTTCGTTGATGGATGAGTCGCGTTAGCCTGACCTCTGCCATGCTCTGTGTAAACCAACAGGGTCATGCTAATGGGAGCGTCTTAGCTAGCTTACACAGATGACTCTCATGACACTAATAGCTTTCTGAGAATGAATCTTCAAAGTAAGCCCTCTCGTCTGATGCTAATCTGGTCCTAGTGGCTTTCGATGGACAAGAGTTTTGCAGGCGACGTTTGATCCCAATAAGGTTTCCTCTTTGGATCTTGTTAACGATGTCCATTGAATTCAGAACTGTCCACTGTGTTCCACTTGGCTCCTAAAACACCATTTTTGATATTTGGGTCTCAAGCCTAGCCTAGGTTAGATTGCAGCTGGCATAAATCATAGACAGGATACATTAAAATGTCCATTAATTAACAATGCACAATAACACATATAACTAGATAGGGATTTGTGCCATACTTGCTTCTATTAAATAATATTTCACAGCATGCTTTATTCTGTGATGGCATCAGTCAGTTTATTTCTTTTACTCTGTGGTAAGTGCCTGACAATGTGCCAGCCAGTGATCTTTGCAGTTTCTGTGAGACTAATGTAAAAAAAATATTATAAGCTACAATATGTGACAAATATGATGCAATTTTGCAAATTATTTTGTCCTTCGAACATGTTTCTGAGCTCTTCCATTTTAGAATCCATGCATAAGAACCAGTAACAACAGCATAGTAAATCAAACATGACAGTCATGTGTTTCCCTCATCAAGAATTGACTTACAGATCCATGTACTGTCTACGAAAGAAATGACACAGGATAAACAATCAGACCAATCTTACCTGATATGCTAACACTGCAGACATGCTCCTAATAAGGCTTGTAATGATTTAAAAATAAAGCAGAATATCTCAGAGATCTATCTGGGATAGTCAGAATGAAAAATGTCTCAGACTAAACTCCAGCTGCTTTAGAATAAGATTAAAAACTCAAAAATTGGATTTTGCCAGGCCTTTTAGTGAATATTAGACACCAGGTCAAAGTATAAGTCTGCTATCTCATCTGTAAGAATCTGTCATTGCAATGTGTCTAACTAGGCAAGATGAGAAATTCCCTGGCCAGACAGAGAAATAGTGTCTTCTTGGGGCCTATGGTGGGACATGCTTAGAAATGCCTCACGAGGGAGGCTTTGTCCAGGAGGAAAAACAGATGCCAGCTCATGAAAAATCACAGTTGGTTTCTCTCAATATGGAGCCTGGGCAGCCTGCGAAGGCAACTCATGTGACCACTTTTACTCTTGATGGTGTCATTTTGGTCATTACTCAAAGCTCATGACCATAGGCGAGTGTTAGTGGTGGTAAATTTGGAAGTTTGCCTTCCGACCCAGGACCTTCTTTACAGCAATGGTTTCAATACAAAAACCAAGACATTTTAATGCCTTCTCTTATGGCAAGGTCTCTCTACCTGGAAACGACAATTAGGCCCGAGCCCCCAGCAGGGTGTAGGGTTATTTTCAATAGAATTTACATAGACATACAGTGCATAGAAAACAATATACAGTGAAATGTCATGTTTCTCTCACATGTCTGACTAAAATCAGTCTTTTTTCCCCCACATAACTGACTAAAATCATCTGAAATTCAAACTAAAAATGTTTCTGATCCTTCGGAGCACAAACAAATGGCTGGAGTATTTTTAAAGCCTTAACCCTTTCATTTGCTTGACTCAAAGCTCAGAGGTTCTAATCAGAAGTGAGATCTTTCTCCACACAAAAGAAAAACAGAAATTAATGTCCACCTACATTTTTATTTGTTTATTTTTTTTAATATAAGGATTTGTAAAGCTGGTGTTGACAGCTGACCCTAGATTTGGCAAGATTTGATAAAAAATCAAGAAAAAGTGGGAGGCCCTTTCTAAGTTGTACACATAAAATAACCTTAATTTGGGAATTTTGATCATTCATCACAGCAACAATATATTTTTACCCCAATAAACTAAACATATGAGTCTTAAATGCCGATCATCCTCTTTGTTCCTGTGCGAGCTCGTTATCGTCCTCTTCGCATTACCTCATGGCTGCCGGCTGCATTTTTACTGCACTTGTGCTAAACAGCCAGCGGATTGACACCGTCTTATTACCTCCGTTTAACAGATTACACTGCCAATCTCCCGGGATTTCATTTGCTCCACGTTAGCTTGGATCATCATCTTTTTAGGCTAATTGCAATTCCAACATAGTGACCATGTAGCTCCAAGAAATGATGACCGGTATTGAAGAATCCAGGATGTGTTTTTTTTGTTTTTTTAATCCTCCTTTCCCTGCATGTATGAGTCAATTGGCCTTCCCCCTGCTGTAGCTAAAGGCAGGTTGACTGTGGATAGGGCTGTATCGATCCTGATGTGGAGTTGGAGGTTGCAGGCAGAGTGAGAGAGAGAGCTGACTGTGGTAATGCTACAGTGGATCGATTAGGGGGATGTGCGTTTGAGGAACAAGAATGGACCGATAAATCCTTCATCCTAGCACGGTTCCCTGTGAGGTGGCTTGGACCAGTTCAGAGAATTCCAAATAGACACAAATCAAGTCAACACCTCGCTGCACAAAAATGAAAGCGAGGATAGAAATGTCTTATTTTTCTGCGGCAGGGTCACTAATACAATTTCACTGTGGTCATGTTGGAGAAAAAAGTTCTAATCCAACATCTGGAGTTTATTTTAAGACATTTGTTTTGAAAATTATTTTTTCAATGAATTACATCAGCTCATTTCCTCCCTTCCAAACACACACGTATGAATCACATAAACACAAAGCTCTCCACAGCGCTTCTGTAAAGAAGGCTATTGAGTCAGGAAGCAAGGCACTAAGACCATCAACAGAGACAAGGAGCTTTTTCTTTGGCTCACACATGGGACTCCTCCTCCAGACCACCAGGCGGGGGCAGACGTGGTCAGTCTGACAAATCTGTCAAACTGGCCACGTCTGGGAAGATTCTAATAGAGAGACGTCACAACACCAGACGTCACCTCTGACGAAGGCGGAGTGTTGCCACCCAAACTGTCAGGTAAATGAGCACCTAGCTTATTACAACTGTCTTATTACAAGAAAAATAAAGATAAAGAATCACTCTAAATTTCACAGCTTATTTTTAGTGCTTGGCATAAGGACTGCACGATCGGGTTCTGAAGTCCGCCTTTTGGTGTGTTCTATGGCAAAGGTTCACAGGCAGTTCATGTTGCCTTCAGAAAGACCTGCTCATGCAACAGCTGTCATCTGGAATCTGCATTTTTTTTAATAGTTTGATCTGCATTCACTGCAGATGCAAATGATTGGGTCATTTTAACTGCAGTACTTGTGTTTGTCCAGCAAGTAATGTGTAATCCCTAGTGACACTGATCTGCACTGCAGAAAAAACAAAAATCAATTTCTGTTTTCCACTTTCTCAGTTTTCATATGATGCGCTTTTCTGAGACAGAACTCAGGGTATTCAATATTAATGAGCTCAAAACAGTCTACTGTGTCCAACAAACCCACCTCTCTCTTCACAGTCAATGGAGTTCACAGTGGACACCGACTTGAACTGAACACGTGTCCTGCTGTGTAAAGGGGAAAACCAATTTGACATTACAATTCTGTAATTGTGTCAAATTTGCATTGGAACTGAACCCTCTATGGGAGGAGAAAAAAAAAAAAAGGAAAATCCCAAATAGTAAACTTTCTCATTATTTGTTTGGGGTTGGGTCCATTGGCCTATAATAGTTGGCGTATTCAATACAATTGCCCTCAGTTTTACCCCAAGATGTATTGCATTTTCTCTAATGTTTTTTTTTTTTTTTTTCCAAATACCAGAAATTTGCATTCTTTGTTTTGTTACCTTTACCGTTGTAGCAATTCAGGGTCAGGATCCTGAAAGATTTTAAACGAGTTTGTTACTCATTGTGGTGAATCATTTGGAGTTTGAAAGTGCAAATGTAAAATAGTCAGCCCAGTTTCCGGAGAAAACATAGATATACAACGAAATGACTAAGACAAACAGTAAGCATTTTTCCCGCCTTTTTTACGTCAACACGACGTATAGTCAAAATGTAAAATAATTTCGACTTTTGGTTAAACCACATGGCGACATTTTCTTTGGGTTTGAAGGGTAAATCTTAACCTACCTACCTAACTTGACGCCTGAACTCAGTGGCATGCTGGGATCATTTTTCAGCCTGGAAAAATTAGATCTTAGATTGGCCCATTTGTTCATTGTTTCACATATCTTAGTAAAACTTTTTATGTTTTTTATTTTATCTTTTAACCAATATCTACTCCACCTCTCATACATTCTCTTCTCCAATAGTAAACTACTTAGTTTACTTAGTATATGTCGTCACGTGGCTTCAACCAAAATTCGTACTTATTTTACGTTTTATCTTTACGTGACATATTGAGGTGCAAAATTGCTTTATTGTATGTTTTTGTCATTTTGTTTGGAATCTACATTTTTCTCAGGAGATTGCACTGAAATAGTACAACACTGAAATACACATAATATAAAAAATACACATTAATATGTTTTCAAGCAAATAGCTGCTTTTATTATTATTTCTTTTTTACACTTTCTATCTCTTGCACGTGTCCAAACAATCTCAAACCCACCTCACTGACCTTACGTCCAAAACCAAACACAATGAGCCAAAGAAATGCCCACACCTGCAGCTCCTGTTCTATTTTTCTTTCACGTTCCTTCTGTCTTCTACACTCCTTTTCTTCCACCTCTCTACCTTGTGTGCTCTGGTGTGGCTAAACTCCACTCCTGTTGAATTCCAAGCAGCAACAAATCAAGAGTGCATACATTACAGGAGATAGCTCAGATAGAAACAGAAACCGGCCTTCGCATGTTTTATTCCGCTCGTGTTCGCCCATGGACGGCTCGGGGAGCATTAGCATATTGAGAAAGCTTTAGTCAGCGATTATCGAGTCATGCTCAGTCAGTGCCATTTGCTCGGGCTTGATTTGTATGTTTGGGATAGTCATGACGCCGAGGTGTTTGCATAAAATGGAAATGATAAGAAATAATTCATGACTGGAATGTTGTAATGTCCACTCGATGTTAATGGAAGCATCACTGCGTTATCAGCTCAACATTTCATTCAGATCAATCCATTTTACGACTCAATTCAACATGTTCTAAAACAAAAGACATTATTATAGATTCATAGCGTAAGTTAGAATGCTCGGGATTGCAGTCCGTTATAAAGCACTTGTCTGTATGTGCGTAATAATGTTTTTGCAAATTCTACGAGGTTGTCTTTCTAAGTGCAGCCTGTTGAATGTGAGTGGCTCAGACCGAATTCTCCTGTGCTCGTGACTGTATATTGTCATTCTTTTATTTATTTGACATAATTTGTTTGTTATAATCAGACAATTAGGAAATTGTAAAATGACTGTCAGTGCACCTTTAATTCAAAGAGGTCATCAAATAGTATTTTTGCTGTTTTGTCCTCTGGATAGTGCGGGGGGGGGGGGGGTCTATAATACATCTATTACCATGATTCATAACCTGTCTCTACATTAGAGATGCACCCTCGCTTTAAAACGGTTCCGATCCTCCTTCTGCTGCTGTCACTGTACAACGACCTGTTATCTGGACATCATCCATTTAATTTGCATATTGTTACCATGGACATTTGGTACACTCATCATGTCACTTTATCTGTAGTTTTACTCTATTTACCTCCTTAAATGTTGCTCTGTAATAACATAGTCTCTTTTTCATATCTATTACTGTTATTTTTTTTATCTGTGCAGTTGTACTTCATGTCTTATTGTATTATTACATCTATCTGATGCCACTTATCTATCCTGTCATATCCTGCACTGAGCCATAGCAAACATTTATTGTAAATAAGAGTCTTTAACTATTGTATCTTTATACATATTTTAAGTCTATTTTATTTCTATTATCTTTTTGATTGCATGTTTCTATTTTCCTGCTGTTCTTAAATGTGCGTTACAACACTGGAATTTCCCCATTGTTGGACAAATAAAGGATATCTTATCTTACTTTTATCCAAAGTTAAGCAGTTTTTAACTTTGAAGCATTTTGAACAAGTGGTTCATGCTTTTATTTCTTTGCATCTGGACAATCGTAATGCTTATGCTGACATTTATCACAGACTGTGAGTCAAATTAAGATTTCAGCTGAACCGATATCATGCGTCTGATTCCCGCATAATATGATACACCTGTCTCCCGAAGCATGAGACCGTGTTTTTATGTGTTTTTTCACTCATCTGAGTGATCTCACAAATCTAACAGATGTTATTTGTTAAGTGCTTTGTGACTTTGTCTGTAAAAAAGCGCTTTACAAATAAAGAATACTTACTTACTTACTATCTTAATGTAACGTGTATAAGTCATAAAGACAAATTTCATTCACAATGTGCTGAAAAAGCAGCATAACTTTTGTTTTGGCACGGTGATACAATCTTGTAGTTAGCTGACAACAGCACTGGCTTGTGTTGCTGCTACAGAATGGTTGCACACGCATTCCAACATGTTCTGAAAGAAATAATTCCTTCATAGACATAGACCTTTTAAATCAAAACGTATAAATAAATAAATAAATAAATAAATACAGAATTGCAACAATATAACACCTGTCAATTGTCTCTCTTTAGATTAAAATGCATCCTTGTAGGTTGTTGGTGACCATAAATACGACATATTTATCCACCTGTTCGTCGGCTCCTTGTAGTGGCATTTAAGTATGCCAGCAGTGTCAAGTTTATGGTGATATGGTATTTTAGCTTCTGGTGGTAATTCCTCTTCGTCCAGATACATAATGAACTAGGTGGCACCTCAAGACAAAGTAAAATGTATAAGTTTCTAGCTACTTTCTCATGTTCTGAATAGTCTGTTTTACCCCAACTGTCATGGCGGCTGTTGCCCATTGGCGGATGTGACGACACGCTGACTTCGAGAATGGGACTCCCGTTTTATGTCATACTGGAAAGAACAAAATATCAATTAACTTGCAGTTTTAAGTCACCCACAATCGTGAATGAAATCACACATTGTTTTTGTCTTGGTAAAAATGTGCCTGTGCATTCAATATGTATGATTTCTGAAATAAAGAATGGATCCCAAACATTATTGACTAAAACTTCTATTTGAAAATGTAGCTTTTAAACAATAAAGGTAAATATTTTGGACTTTCTTTAGTTGAAAATATGTTTGATCAAGATCAGAGAAGCTTAAGTCTTCAGTTGGTCACACCATCAACATACTGTCATGTAGACATAACGCATACATGTTCAAGAAGATGAGCCTTATGTGTCTTGTGTGGAACTAGTTTGTTGCACTTTTCTATCTAAAGCCTGCACAAAAATTCCCCTCTCCAAAGCCTCGAGAGTCCTCCTGTACCACACACACCTATAGACTGTACTTGTCCTTTCCCTTTGATTCAACGCTTCCTCATTTAGCTCAGACAGCGCCACGGGACCAAAGAACAGTTCAAAAACGATGGCAACAGCTTCTTGTTCAAGGTTACACAAACTTTAGCTTCAAGGTTATACAAGCCAGCACTTCTGAAACTACTACATTCTGTTATAGGCTTTCCTTTACCTGTTTTTTGACATATTTTCATTGATAGTTTGTATTATAACTTGATGTATAGTCTGTTCAATGAAATGTGTCCTTTGTACTCGACACACTTTCTGACTTAGGGCAAACTGTTTAAAGGGTCCTATTGTGTTTTTTTTTTTATATTTATTAAGAATCTAGAACATGTGCAATCATTAATAAGTAGTAAACACAAAGTTGATCTAAAACAACTTAAAAATAAAAACAGCTCTATTGACTTTCTGTTCTAACCTGCAGAACTGATAAGTCCCGCCTCTTCATTTTAAAATGTAACTGTAAAAAGCAACAGATTTCAAAAACTATTTTTATTGTTGGAAAGTGGCTATGGAACAGTTTTAAACCATATACGCGTCACTTTGAGTATTAATCTTTTTAAATATAAGAAGTAAATACAAACAAGTGGGAGGGGATAGGTGGTAGGTGAGAACGGGGATTCTGAGCACTTGAGCTGCAACTGAAGAACAATATAAGATTACTCCAACAAGAATGAATCAATTCAAATATAACTTGAGTAAACTAATGATGAAGGAAGGCCCTAATAACAAGGTTAAAAACTTAGAAAGTGAATTTGCCACAATAGGTCCCTTTAAGCAGTGCAGCATCTACTGAAATATTTGAGCAAATAGACCTACGATTCCAGTCAGAAGTCAGGAGGTGAAGGCACATGCCCTTTTAGTATACTACAAGTTAAGATAGACAACAAGCTAGCTGTCAAACAAGCTGGACTTGGGAGAGGGAGACACATAGTTGGTCAGTTGTTATTGTTAATTTCAGTACAAGAAAAATATATAGAAACCAGAATTAAGCATATGAGTTTCCTCTGATAAGACAGCTTGAACCTGATAATTTTGGTGGCAAGACTTTTGCCTTCATCAGAGTTCTTCTTGGGGGAAGGTGTGGACAGTTGAACATATCTGTCAAACGCCCCGGAACATCTTTTAACAGATACATTACAAAATCAGACGTCACATCTGAAAAGGTGGAGACTAGCAGGTATAAGCTTATAGCTTCTTACAACTATCTTAACAGAGGTTCTCTATCCATTTGATCAAAAAGAACACAAATGGCAAGCCAAAAAGGCACAGGAGCAGTTGAGCCCGGAACCTGTGTGAGAGAGAGGAGTTTAGTTAAGCTAAAGGCTAGTCTAACAGACCACTGAAACTAGAACAGTTAACGTACCACTGTAGCGGTGCGCTCTGCGGGGCCCTGCTTCACCGCGCAACGTGTTCTCATAGATTTTGTGTAAATAGCACACCATGACAAATTGCGTGTCATGACGAGGCCCTCTGCCTGTTTTGGCGTGCAATAACATGCTCGTTTTTATCTGGCTTACAATGAACACGTGATGTGGTTTTTCAAGGCATTGATGGCTAACTTTAAGTCTAAAGTTGCAAAGATGGATAAGTTTAGATCTGGGGCTTGGAGTTGGTTAAGTTTAGGATTAGGATTGTGTTAGTCTTCGTGAATAACAACACCTCTTAACATTCACCATTGAAATGAACTCGGACAGAAACGCGTGAAATACACACGCACAAAATAGAAGTTGCGTTCATATGACGCTGTTTACAGTAGCGTGGTATTGACACACTATCCATGAGAACAGGCTGCACCGTGGCACTACAGGCAGGTCTCAATCATATGTGTTTGGTAAACAAATTACACAAATTGGAAAGCGTAATGGATTCGTACCTGATAGAGCAGAGTACTATGCTCAACCTGATGGCAAAGCCCACCCAAACAGACAGTTGTATGCAGAGGAAGTAACAGGGGTCTGAACAGAGCTTTTATACTAGGCATCGAACCTACTGCTCACTGCCACATCTAACCCATAATGTCACATTGGTCTCAGTGTGACTGGCCACCACACCAAGACGGATCCGGATCAGGAATAAAACCGGAGACAGTGTGAAACTGGTGCAGGCAGGATTTATCAAATTGTATTCTAAAATGAACAATTTCATAAAATGGTGAAAAGCCAAGATAGTAATATTTTGTTCTCTAAACTTAACACTGACACAGACATTCAAATAACTCTTTCAGAATTTACTGCGACTGCTGTGGGCTTCATTTCCAATTCAAAGACATTACATTTGGGAGCATTTTAAAGAAACGACTTGCGCTGCCTCGTACAACCTTTATATGTGACATAACAATAAAACATAACTCAAGCTCATAACTCTGCTGCACAATGGCCTGTTTTACTGGAAACATCTCAGTGAGTCAGATTTAGCCGTAAATACACGGCAGCCATGATGAAGCCGTAGACATACTCCCTTTATCGACTTTATGTGAGGAAAAAGCTGCAGATGCCAATGAGGTGGAGCGTTCTGTTTCCTGACAATCTCTTTGGTTTCATTTGAATGTCTTACCCACACATACATGTAACTGAAAGATTGGTCTTTATACAGGTCGACTTGCGCATATTTCTCTGTACAGTCTTGTTTGAAAAATGGTTCCGCACTATGTCAATTTTCGAGTTGGTAGTCCGCCATTTTCATAAAAAAAAATGTTTGCAACTATTTTGTGGTGTAAATTTGCTTCTCGTGAGTTTTTGAAACATAAATCGTGCTCAGAATTTCTGGACACCTGAACTACACACAAAGTTCAATAAATAGCTATTTTTCTCCGAAAGATGATTTTTTTAGGGATGCACCGATACAGTTTTTTCTGTTCCGATATCGATGCCGATATTTGGCTTTAACTATCTGCCGATACCCGATATCAACCGATACCAGCGAAAGGACTGAAATGGCTTCTTTTTCTTATAAAAACTTATCATACATTTGGCCATATTCCGTTATGTAACTGTTGTTTATAGTACAACTTAACAACTTATTATGAATAAAATGCCCAATAATACCAACCTGTAAAATAGTCTCGTTATGTCCAATTAAAGGTACTGTGATAACTATGATATCGGCTGAACCGATGTCATGGAGCCGATACCCGATCCAGCAAAATGTCCTGGATCGACGCCGATATCCGATCCAGGTATCGGATGGGTGCATCCTTATTTTTTTTTTTTTTAAGTATTTTTGAGGTTCTTCATTTTGTAGAGTGTACAGTTCTGCACATTTTGTGGTATCTTGGCTTTTATTATTTAAAAATGTCTTGTTCATAATTCAATGAATAAACTCAGTTTTACATAAAAATATGAGCAGTGTTCATCAGTTTGGATCAGAATGTTATTTCATCTTGTCTGAATAGAAATGTATAAAACCAAGCTCATATTTTTTACTTTAGCTACTCATAGAACTATAGTTACGTAGGTAACTAACATTTTCAGTCCTGATGAAAACCTGGTCCAGTTCTGGGATAGTCCTGGTTAAAACCAGCTCAATGCTCACTAAATACACATTGGGAAGTAAAACAATCTCGTTTTTAAAGTTTTCAAAGTAAACGTCACAGACACGTGAGTAAAAGTTCGCGCATCGGTGCTGATCGAGGCTGATTCTCCGCGCGCATATTTAATGAGATGTTGTCGGTTTGAAGTCTTTAACCGGGCGTATCTCCGTGGTTCCTGGGTCTTTTTTGGACGAGTTAAACACTCAGACGAAGCTCGGACTCGTCTTTGTCCCGCTGCCCTGTCTTCAAAGCGCTAGCAGCAACGAAACAGATCCTTTGTTTGTGGATTGTTTATAAGAGCGAGGAGGAGAAAAGGAGCGCAGCAGCAGTGGAGCACTTTCATTCATGTTTTTGGGCCGAATCACGTGACCTGCGTTAACGCCGACAAAGAATGTGCTGCGTTAACGCTGCGATAACGCGTTCACTTGCCCAGAGAGAGAGAGAGAGAGAGAGAGAGAGAGAGAGACAATAACGTAAAGACTGTCCATGCAAATCCATTCTAATTTGCTCGACCATTTGCATAGCTTTAAATTCCATCGCCTTAAGGCACGAAAGAAACTTAAACCTTGAACCCTGTCAACTATTGGAATTTAACCGCGTCATCTTCTCCTATTGATGACAGACATTTACATAGCATACATTTGAGCTCAACTTAACATCTTTGCACTATTATTATCTTCCACATTTGCATGAAAGCTAATGATGTGTGCGTGGGTGGGTTTGTGTGGCTTCATCATGCATTTGGAGTGATAAGAATGACCAGCCAGGCCATTACACTTTTATTTGGCGCAGGCGAAGGATTAGTGTGAGGAGATTAATATGGTGAGCGTGGTCATAAATATACAGGCTTCCTTCCTCTCTCATTTTCTCCAAAGATGGGTGAGATATGGCTCTGCCCAGGGGCTTTTTATTTAAATGCTAAATTTGAGCTCGGGCCATTGAAGACAATCACATCTCCAGACAATGCTAATGATGGCCTAAATACATGTGAGCTAAGCAGTTTGGATGGCTGTTGGTGAGGAATGGTGGTGTAATGGGAGGAGCAGGCTGCACTTGTTGGAACGTGATGATTGTATGAGGATTAGCAGGCTTAAATACTTTGCACTAGTACTTGAAGAGTAGGAGCTATAGCTTTGTCCTTTTTTTTTAAGTTGTTTTTTTGCCAATGTTTGCTATCTTAAAACAGTAAACTTACAGACTAATTTAATACAAAGCATCCATGTGTTTTCCTCACTTGCCTAATGCATTTTGTATATTTTCTTATTCACACCACTATGTGTTCTGGAGTGTTTTGTGTTAAACCTTAAAGAAGCTATATGACATTACAATGTTTAGCCAGTATACAATATTAGTAACCTGGCTCACACCAGGTGCATGTATGTTGAACTTTGATATAGGTTCTTCCATATTATCCATCTGGAACCTTTCCCACTTAAAGTTGTGGAGAAAAGGTAGGACAGTTAATGAAATACTTTATACTGAGTGAGTGACTCGTCAACCAGTGCCCACCTACCTTAGTTTGTGCTTAGCCAACTACAGTATGGAATTGAAATGAAGTGTCACTCTTCTTTCAAAAAGGAATACGGTAGTCTGTATTTCTGCAAAAACAGAATGAAACTCCTGATTCAAGTGCTACTTGCTGCCGTCTTTGCCAACACATTCGCTGTAATGATTTGAATCTTTTCAGTTTTCGAATACCTCAACATCAGCCACATTTGAACGGTTAATTTTCTCCTTTCTATGAAACTGTCTCACAACCATAAGTTTACTGTTACAGATTTTAAATCTTACATCTGGAACACAGATTCTGCAGGTTTAGACCAGACTCTGGGCACCAACAGGAGACTTGTTCCTGCGACATGTGAGGCATGTACTCTGGCAATAGGCTCTACTCTGGAGAGTTGCAAAAACAAGCAAAGCTAATTTGGAGTCTGTTCTCTAAGCCAGTGGTTTCCAAAGTGGGGGTCTGGACCACTTGGGGGTCGCAAAGCAAAATCCGGGGTTTGTAAGATGATTTCAAAATGTAGTTTTACAATTATAACTTGGTGTTTAATCAGTCAGTTTCAACGGCAATATCATGTTTGTCTTAATGTTGATCATATACAGCAATAAACTACTGAAATAAATGCATTTACTCCAATCTTAATGGTGAAATAATTGCAGGCATCTATTTTATTTGCTGTGGTCGTGAGTTGGTTACAAAGTTCTTTTGGGGGTCCCAGTCTGAAAAGTTTGGGAACCCCTGATCTAAGCCACTGAAGGCCAAAGCAGAGACCTGAGCACAGAACTAATTAATAAATTAGTAATTGAACGAATTAATAGAGGAACAAACTTAAGGATGTAAATGACACTCGAAGCACCAAAGCTCAACCAAATGTTTACTGGCTAACTATATCCTCCTGACTACCCATAGTTCATTTTTGTCCTCTCTAGTGGACATTTCTCCATTAAGATATTTCCAACCCCCTGCACACTACCTAACCAACTCCTGTTGTGATTTAAAGAGGACATTCAGAACTTTCAAATGATACCAAATTTATAATGGTGGGGCTTGGGAAAGCCCCTGCTCCTTTACAAGGAAAATGGCCATCATCGAAAAAACCTAATTTTGTGGAAAGAAGGACAGAAGGTGATATACCTTTTTTATTAACCCAGTTTTAGATCAAAATTCCATTGGTATATTTTTATCAATGTCTAATAAACACTTTAAAACAGTTTTTGAAGTAATGTGACAATATTTTATAATGAAATTTGAGTGTTTGACAGATGTCCTCTGAAGTGGACATTTAGAGTCATTTCACTTTTTTTTTTTATTTTGAAACCAATGGTTCTGAGTCAGAGATAGAGAGAATATTGCTACAAATGTGGGAGAAAACTCAGATATTGAGTTGTTTGATGATGATGATGATGATGATGACCAAGATCCATTGTCTGAGGGAGAGGCAGAGTAATCAGAGAGCTCTGAGGATGAGGTTGAGGCAGTACAAGCAGAAGAGGAACCGTCAGTGTCCAGTCGCCGTCTGTCTAGAGCAAGACTACAATGTACATCTTGACTTGTACTCTTTGGACTATAAAGAAATACAGGCTATCAAAAAGAAAGGAAGAGGAGCATCTGAGAAGGTGGTCAGAAGAAGTTCTGAACCTGCTGTCAGTAATGGTTTGACAACAAGTCAGTGGTTATTAGCCTCAGGACTTATGCAGAAGATGGTCCAAGAAAGAAAAAAATGTTTGTACAACACATGGCTACACTGCTGTCAGCTTCTGAGCAAGAAACCACTAAAGTTCCTGGATTTTAAACTGGTCCTTGTTGAATCATTAGTCAAGCTCAAGGAGGAATCTCCAAAGAAAGTGAAGAGAGTGATGAATCCAAATATCACACACAGTAAACCAGAAAAAAAAAATCAGAAAATTTCAATGTTCCAAAAAAAAATGCACTACAGATCTTTGTTGAGGTTGTGGAGAGTTTTAAACCCTGAGTTCACTTACTCTCTGTAGAACTGAACTGTATGGAAATTGTTAAATTTATATGTCGGCAAACTTCTGATGTCCTCTACAGTGGACATGCTGTGTTTTTTTAAACAAAAACATGGTTAAGAAAAAAAAAATATTTCAGTGTAGTCACAGTCTTCTAAATAATTGGGGAAAACAAAAAAATTACAAATTGGGGGGAAAAAAAATTCTCTGGTAGTCAGGAGGATATAAAGAATCCTAAGTACAAACCACATCCTCCAAACCCCAAAGCCTTCTGGGAGTTTGAGATCAAGTTAATATGGTGCATCGCAGTTTAGTTAAAAAGTTTCACCAGCCAGACTAATCCATTATACAGTATGTGTCCTTTAACCAGCCGCCTCTTACCATTGAATAAAGAACATTTACAATGACTCATCTTTATTCAAATGACATTACGTGGCTGGTGAATGGTATTTGTGAGCAGCCTGTGTGGGTTTGGTGCTCTGCCTTTCTGTTGCATCACGCTTTTCTCCGGTGCCACATGCTCCTCTCATTATGTTGTACAGACGTGATTCAATTCTGTGTTTTCATGCTCTGAGTGATTGTTTTCTCTCTCCTCTGGCTATAGGAACACTTGGTGACCCACTGACCCTGATGAATATATGTGATTTACACAACAAGCAGGTGTGTGGATGCAGCCATGTGGTGCGCGGATCAGCAGCTCTGAATGGGAGAGTTTCAGTAATGATGTGGTACAGATAAGCCTTATAAGGGCAGTGTAGTGCGACTATGAACAGCATCAGAAAAAGCTATGTCTAAAATAAAAAATACAGTCCAGAGGAAGTAATATCTAAGTTAGATAATGAAAACTTTTTTACCGTAGTAGTAGTTGTTGTTCTTCTATACACTTATGAACACCTTGTTATCAGAATCTGATAAAAAAGTCAGTTGTACCTCTACGTCTCCATGCAAACGATGCATTTGTAGATACTACACCATGTAAATAGCCAGTCTGGTTCCACGAAAATGTGTGTCTACCAAGCAATGTAAACAAAGTGTCTTAAGGATGAAAAAAAAAAAAAAAAAAACGTATTCATTTTCAATGCCTAGATCTTTATTTAACATCTTACGCAGAAATCACAGAGTGCTTTGCAATTCAACCTCCTCTCCCCAATCAGTGAGCAGTTCTGGGGCAACTCAGCAGAAGCAATAGCGCCTCAACCACCAACCACCACCAAGTGTTCCCTAACCTGCATTGTATTGGTTGTTGGGAAAACCAGTGGCCAGAGCAAACCACCTCGACGCTGGGAGGAACATGCAAAGTCCACACAAAAAGATCTGGGCAGTGCGGGAGTCAGGCCCGCAGCCATCTTGCTGCAAGAGCTCTTTCCTCTCTGCCACTGTGCCTGCCTGAAGGGTGTCTCATGCCAACACAACCTCCAGGGCCAATTCTAGTCTCCTTGGGGAGCATCGATGTGAAAGAACATTTATACAAACACGATTCAAACGGTCACCAACTTACGAACAAATGCTGTGTGAGCATGACGCTTATTATCAAACATAAGTTATGCGAGAGTCGTTGTCAAACTTTGATGATGAACAGAAGTTGCTACTTTGCCCTGGTCCACAAAAACTATGATAAGTAGCGACAAGACGGCAGAATTACCTGACAGGTTGAGCTCAGTTTCTATTTCCGTAACAGTCCAGTCTTTGTACTGAGGTTGCTTCAACTCTTCTCCATCTTCCTTTCCTCTGACCAAATTGTGGCAATTTCACATCTGTTTCAATCCGTGCAAACAACAACATTCCATGTTCAGCGAATACTGTTCTTGTGCTTAAGTGCAATTTTCATGCGCATTGATTTACTGGTTTGCCAGAAGCTACAGGCCAATCAAACTGGCAACACAGACTTTGCAAGCAAGTATTCACAAACCTGTCTTTGCGACCTGCTCCATGCTTCTCTGATCCTTCACAGCCCATTCACACCAAACACACGTGAGCCACCTGTCGCCAAAAGCTGTCTAACCAGTTCAGACAGGCGACCCTTGGCTTGGTGTGAAAGAGACTTATTCCACAGCGTTGAGGTGACATGTTATAAATTCCATGGAATAGACACAATATGTTCTTACAAAAGACAAGCTTGTTCTACATTTTTCAGCTGCATAAAGATCTCCAAACTCTAGATAGTGGTCCTCACTATTTTTTAAAGAAGAGCCACATTGACGGACCAAAGAGAAGGAGGGAAAAAAAAGCTCGCGCAGACTCAAATGTGTGTTTTTATGTCAAATAGAGCACAAATGTACAGATAAAAATGTTTTTAAAATAAATATTATTTTGTGTATTATAAAAATAGGAATTTCAATTTGACTTGTAGCTTCTTTAATATAAATTTTATTATGCTGTGGCCAGGTAATTTTACATTTATCATAGCAAATTACAAACATTGTTGCCAACAACAATCAATGTTTTGCATTTTGAGCCTGATGCAGTTTAAAAATGCATCACAATATGCAACCAACCCAACCACACTGAACTTATTATTCAAAATGTCTACACTTTATTCTTACTATTTTAAAGAGAAACTAAACTCAGAATCAACTTTTTTTCACTGTTAAACTGTGTATATGGGGTCAAAATTGAATCATCTACTGTTTCCAGGCCTTTTTTGGACATTTTTGTGCAAACTCGTTCATTTTGCAGTTATGTGTGGAAAAACCGCGGCTGTACTGCCACGCAGGGCAAACGCTGTCACTGCATTTTCAGTACCCTCTGACGTCACAGTGACTTGACGCGGCAGGCGAGCCGCCCAGAGGGAATAAATAAACTCCTCCCCCTGACACCGGTGCGGAGGAGAGTTGTAAAACGATCACTCGCTGCGCATTGATATCAGCCGTGGTTTGGCTCAGTTTGTCGAGCGAGTGGTGCGATGTGCAGCTGCTTGTGCAACGATGCGCTGGTTCGATTCCTATGTCAGTGGAATGTTTTTTATTGTCGTTTTTCATTTTCAATTTTAGAATATACTCCTATCATAAGCTCATGTGCCTATGTAGACTAAATCAAAGGTTTAATACATGTGTTTTGTAAAGTTAAAAAAATCTTGACATGCAAGCAAGCAAAGACTTGTGCTGTACAGCTTCCTCAGATAGACTGTCAGTGTGGCCAGGACCCGGACCGCTCCGTCACATAATTTGCCAAGCTCACTGTTCATATTTGGTGCTGTCAATCAAAGTCTGTTCACACCCACTGGGCGTCTCTTCAAAGGCCTCCAGGCATCTCCCACTTTTGCGAGCCTGTTTGGGGTTCAGTTGTGGGCGGAGTTAGTCTCAGAACGTGTGTTTAGCCTCACTTTAAATAAATATTAAACTGATGTTTCTCAGTTCACTGTTTAGCTCTAGCTCCGCCCCCTTCATCCCCTCTCACACCAGCACTGCCGCTGCCGCTGCTGTGGTAACAGAGAGACAAGAGGAGTGTGTAGGTCTATTTCTCATTTTGGCCAGAGTCATACATGAAATAAATGAACCTCTTTGCGGATTCTATTTAACAAAGTTCAAGTATGAAAAACTCTCCGCTGGACTGCGTTGTTCGCGAACGCGCGTATAGGACTAGACTTTTCCCGGTCAACTTTAAAGTGTTTAGAACTAATTATCTCCGCCAATACTGATTCTATCACTACGAAATAAAAACTGGAGCAATGTTTAGACTTTTCTCTCTCAGACAATGTCCGCTACAGTCTGTGTGTGGACGAGACATTTTACTACAGCTGTTCAAAGACACGTAACCTATGTGAAAAGTAGAGCTCGTGCGTCCTGTGGCTGCAGTGGGAAATCATTTGGCACAGCCTGAGCACATCACTTTATTCATTCCTTAGATCGCCAAACGTTTATTTTGCTTAATATAAGACTAGCGGGTGAGCTCGCAGCTCCGTGCAAGTCTAAAAGAATATGCTCTGCTACATGACGTGGTTTCGTTTTTTGCGCAGGCAGGGTGAAGCGCTCACCAAGAGCGCGGTTTAATCAAGTTTATATATAGTAAGACACGTGAAATGTGATCTTGCCGAGAGCCGCCACGTGAGGCACAAAGAGCCGCGTGTGACTCCAGAGCCGCGCAGTGAGGAACAGGGCTCTAGATGAAGTAGCTAGCACTAGGTTTAACAGTAAGACCAATCATGCAAACGATGAGCAAAGACCCGATAAAATGCACTAAACCTACTCTAAAATTCACCAGAATGCATGTAGTCACATAATATTTCCTGCATTGATTCCACCTATACTCTGCAGCCATAGATATGCCCTCGACGAGATAAAACCCAGGCATATTTCTTGTGTTTGAATCTGTAAAGCAGTATAAGACTGTAAAAAGCATTAAATTTCACTTTTGCCATACGATTAGTCAGCTCTCTCTCTCTGCGTTGCATCATCACACCAGCAGACTTCTTCTCTTTCTGCAGCTTTGAGGTAAACCCTGAATCAAACTTTAATCCCGGCTGTTTCTTGAATGTTTAAGTCCAGTTTGATCTTGGTGGAGCCGTGTTCTGGTTCTGGTCCCACGTGGAGCGCTCTCACAGTCTGTCGTAGTTAAACTTGTTCGTCTGAGTTGTGCTGATGAACAGGCTGTTTCACTTCTCTCATGATTATTGACAAAGAGCAGCTGATGTAAAGGTGGTTAATGGATGAGACCAACACAGATCCACTGCTTTAGCATGTACGTATTGGGGTTATACTGCTTTCATTATACTGTTATGGAAAAAAAAAATGTTCAAGCAAGGCTAAAACTGACGCTAAACTGTGCTGTTGCAAAGTTCTATAATCCCGGACACATAGATTTTGTTTTCTAGAATTTGATGATGGGTAGATAACGCAAAGAAAATCCAAAACTCACACACAAATTCAAAAATACAGACCCCTAAAAAAAAAACTAACTCAAATTCAAAAAACACACATTCACTTTCAATAAATCAGGACTCACATAAATAAAAACATACCCAAATACAAAGACACATACCCAAATAAAAATGCAAAAAAAAAAAAAAAAACACAAACAAAACACCCAAATTCAGACACAGACCCCCCCCCCCCCCAAAAAAAAAAAAAAAAAAAAAGAAATAAATTGAAAAATGCAAACTTACATTAAAACACACCTCCAACTCCAAAGACACAGGAAAAAAAGCAAAAAAAAAAAAAAAAAACATGAGTCCTGTTCAATAAAACAGGACTCATATAAAAACACACCCAAATGCAAAGACACATACTCAAATAAAAAAAAGCATAATGAAAAAACAAACAAACAAAAAAACACCCAAGTTCAAAAGCACACCCCCATTTCCAAAGACAGACAAAAAAAAAATAAAAAAATCACGCACAAAAAAAAACAAAAACAAAAAAAGTCACCAAAATGCAAAGGCACATACCCCAAAAAAAAAAAAACACAAACTAAAAAAAAAAAAAAACACACCCTAAAACCCTAAAGAAACAGACATTTAAAAAAACTCAAATTCAAAAACATGAACACAAAAACATTAACTCAACAAACCATTTTGTGCATGTTTTTTTTTTGTTTTGTTTTTTCAGTTATTTATATTGTCTTCATGGTTGACACAATAAACAACTTTAAAGAGAAGCTAAACCCTAAAATCACTTTTTTAGGCTGTTAAATTGTGTATATAGTGTGCAAATAGCATTGTCTACTGTTTTAAGTCATTTTTGGCCTTTTTAGTGCAAACTGAGCAAATGAGAAGGTTTCAGGTCAAACAGTCACAAACTGGCTGTGTCTCTCATACTGAATCAGCTCCAGGTGCTATGTGACCTCAGCGTGTATGTCCATTCAAAATAGAGCTTTAATTGCAGACACCTGCTGTCAATCCAATCACACTGCTGCTCTCCTTCTGAGCCCCTCCTTTCCCTTTTCCCCAATGCTTTTCAATGAGTTTGCTGTGTTTGAAATGTGTTGTGGGTGGAGTTTAGGGGGTGAGCTTACCTTTAAAATTAGTTTCTGTTTATCCAGGCACACAAGCATCTGCAGCGATATTTCCCAAACATGCATTAATGTAATCCAGAACATGGCTAAAACCTAAACAACACAATGCATTTTACACAATAGACCCCTTTAAGTAACCAGCCATTTAATATAGATTTTTTTAGGCACTTTACAAAAGCAGAAAAAAATACAGTGATATGTGAAAAAAAAATGTCCTGCATTTTTTACTGTTGGCTTCTGCTGTGTCCAAACAATTACACAATGCTTTTCTTTCACGGTGCTGCGCTAATGAAGTATTCGACATAGTTTCACTGACAAATGTTCCCAGGCTGGCTTCTCCTCCTCTCTCCGCACACGCACACACACACTTCACACACAAACAACCCTCTCCACTTGTGTAACGCAGGACCAGGAAGCTGTGAAGTCACGTCCACGCTGCGTTTCCATGGAGACTCCACCTGTACCTCTGAATCATAAACACAAGGCGCCTCCCTGGGCCAGCACATCTCCGCGGTTATTACTACCGCCTAATACAAGCTATACATCACTGAAAGGAGCCAGACAAGCCCACTGTAGTGTGTCTGCAGACTGCGGCGTGTCCGGAGGAAGAGATTGGGATTCAAATGTGGGTAAAGTTGTTTGGAGTGGCAAGTGTCAAAGGTGTTCTGTTGACTTAAGGGCACTATAGAGATGGCTGAAGTTTGTCTGTGAGATACTATTTCCCACTGTGTCTATAAGTTCATAAAGATCAGTTTGATTATTTTGCCTTTTGAGTTTTTTTTTTTAGTCTTGTAGTTGGGGCTCTAACTCCATTCTTGATGAAATGTCAAAAAATGTACGACAAGCATGTTTTCATACCTTTTTGTTTTTCATTAGGCTACCATTTTGAAGTTAGATTTATTGATTTTGACAGCCAGGTCATGGCTGCAACAGTTAAACGATACATTGCAGCTAATAAATAATTAAAATAAATCATTTAGAAATCAAAGTTAACTGGCCTTTATGTAGGCTTCAAACTTTTCCTTAGCTGACAAAAAAACTCAGATTAAACAGCAAAGACGTGAAAATTGTATAAATCTAGTCACTAAAAGAGCGATTTTGGTCAACATCACTTTTGCCCTATGCGCATAAAGAGAAGCTGTCCATGAGGTTGGCTGGGAAACTTCTTTGATAAAAACAACAAAACAGGACAAGAGCAGCTGTTTTCGGTCAAGTCTGAACCGTTGTCTCCTGAAACTTGAGACGAAGCTTTCTCACCTGAATGAACATTTAAGGGTCGTAGGTCGAATTTCATTCACAAATGCAGCATAACTTGTTTTCACACAGTGACAAAGTCTTGTAGTTAGCTGATAATGGTGATGGCTCATTCCCACTGTTTGTGTCAATCAGCGGTGGCTCTTTCTGGCGACCGGGTGTGCGTGCATTCCCCGTGTTGATAAACAAAACTGGTAGCACTTTGAAAGACCACCACATTACCTACCAGTTAATTACCGGGTCACTTACTAGTTTTAACAGTGACACTTAGTAGTACTTACTCTGGTACTTACAGTGGTACTTGGTACCAGAAGTTACTGGTACATAACATTGATAGTTACTGGTACTTACAGTGTACTTATGGTGTACCTACAGTGGTACCTGAGGTGGTACTTGGAGGGGTGCTTGTGTCAGCAGTTACTGGTAAATAAACATTGATAGTTCTGGTAATTACAGTGGTACTTATGGTGGGGTGATTGTGTCAGCATTACTGGTACTTACAGTGACCACTGAAACAAACGTGTAAGGTACCTCTGTAAGTACCAGTAACTGCTGACACAATTACCCCTCCAAGTACCACCCTAGGTTACCATGTAGGTACCACCATAAGTACCACTGTAAGTACCAGTAACTATCAGTGTTATGTACCAGTAACTGCTGGTACAAGTACCCTCAAAGTACCACTCTGTACGTGTATGTACCATATGTACAGAGTAAGCACTACTAAGTGTCACTGTTAGATACTCGTAAGTGACCCGGTAATTAACTGGTAGGTAACGTGGTGGTCTTTTAAAGTGCAACCCAAAACTCCCTCTATAGAAATCAAGTTTCATTCATAGCAAAGTACTGGTAAGTAGTGATGAGTAAGGGACAACAGAGCTCTATTTTCCCTTTTCTCTTTGACTCTCCCTCTCTGCCAAGCTTTTTTGCCTCGCAATATTTTCAGCTCCACAAAAAACTTGGCAACTGGAATCATGCCATTTTAGTAATTTAGACGTCTTTGTTGCACTACTGATATGACTTTTTGTCTTTACCTTGAAGAGACTTGCAAAATGGCCCTTTTTTCTCTAGATGATGGTCTATTTTATGTTTCCTTAGAAATATGGTTCCTTTAGCTGTATTTATTTTATTATTATATTATTATTTTAATTTGAATTGTGGCATGAAACTTCTTTATCACCATTCAGAATGTCACAAAGGATTAGCAAATATGAGCGGCCACAGCACTTCTCCCGGTGAGAGAGAAAAAAAAGATGTACATCATTCCTTCCTACTGTGGGTCCAGTGGTTACAGTGGTCTCCCATCCAAATACTGCCCATGTTCCGCCTGCTGAACAAGTATGTGTACTCAATGACTTGTAGAAAGACTCTGGCTGACATAACAACCAATTACCTTTCCCCACACTGTAGCAGCCAACTCTTAACACGTTTTCCTTTTGTCATTTCACATTTCTATCTCCACATCACTAATTACTGTGACTCCAAAAGAATTAACTTGATCACACAATCTGGAAGTGGCTCGATTTCTAACGCTTCTAATCCATTCACTTTAATTTACTCATCTCACCTGTTCGCTCGCCGTCTGCTGGCACGTTTTAGAGATCGTCTGCACTTTCTTCGTGCCAAAACGCCGAGATTGTCATAAACACCGCACTCGCGCAAAATCAAATAGTGACTGAAAAGTAATTGAATGATCCAATCTTGGGCACACACTCCGGTTCACATTCATTTCACCTCGGAGCCCGAATCTAAATTACAATCTGAAAACGGACCATAGAGAGTGCGATTGTTCTACCTCTCTCTCCCCCTCAACGCCAATGGAAATCTACTTTAATCACGCCGCCGCAGCCAAACGTGTAGTTTTGGAGAAAAATGCGGTTTTGACAGCTTCGTGAAGGAGTTGTAAGATAGAGACGGAGGAAATCTTTGAAATGAGAACCCATTGATAAATAATAAGTTATCCTGACGTGACCTGGCCTCAACAACTGCAACAGGGGATGTGTAAAGTAATAGGACAAAGGAAAAGCTGCCTGTGTTTTGGTGTTTTGCATGTTACACTTAGACACTCAGAGGAATTTGTACTCCTTAGATACTTAAATTAGATTTGGACAGCCTGATCTCACGGATCTGCCTCTATAAGCAACGACATTCTAAACTATTTGACGTGTTGCTGCCCCAATTCATTTATATGGTAGATGTAGAGATGAGATGTTTATTTATTTTTGGATATTAACAAATTGTTAATCTTCTGTCCAACAGAGGTGACAAGTAACTAAGTATTTTTACTCAAGTACTGTACATAAGTGGTATTCTTGAGTATCTGTACTTTACTTGAGTATAACTTTAACTTTAACTTTATTGTCCACCAAAGTGGAAATTTGTCTTTGGTTCACCATCACATACACAGTCAGACAGTCAAACAATTCATCAGGCTTCCTGCCAATAAATACATATTAAAAGAAAGATGTGTGCTGCACATACACCATTCCATCAGTGTCTATTTAACAAACTGACAGCATTTGGCACAATGAACCTTTGAACACCTTTTTAGTTGCCAGAGGCATTCTGTATCTGCGCCCTGATGGCATCAGCCTAAACTCGTTACTTAGAGGATGCTCAACGTCTCTGGTGATAGACATGGCCATCCTGAGCACAGCTGACTGGTAAAGAAGCTCAATCTTTGCCTGGTCTTTGCCGATTATCTTCCCAGCATTCTTGACTATTCTGTTCAGCTTGTTCTTATTGACCACTGTCAGAAAACCAAACCAAGCAGAGATGTTAAAGACAAGAACACTTTGAATCAGGCTGACATAGACTTTTCCAGGATGTGTGAGCTCACTCCAAAGCCTCTAAGCTTCCTGATCATGTAAAGTCTTTGACTACATTTCTTATAGATTTCATCTATGTTTTGGGTGAAGCTTAGCTTGTCGTCAATACATGTTCCCAGATACTTGAAGCTGCTCACTCTCTCAACAACCTGATCAGCAATGGAAAGGGGCTGAGCAGAATATCACAAAATCTGGAGACTGTTTTACTTTGACTACTTCATTTTGTTCAAGAAATATCTGTATTTTCCACTCCCTACTAAAAAAGTAAAAAAAAAAAAAAAAAAATTAGTTAGTTACTTTGTGAGCCCATATAGTTTGCTCCTAATACAAGGTCAGACCTGCTGTTCTGATGTGAATTGTAGTTTCTATGTATTGCATGATAAAAGTCAGATAAATTATTTATCGGACTCTCCACAACATTACAGACCAACTTGGCACACTGCAAAAAAATGTATTTCTAGTTTGGTTAAAATGCCTGTAATTCTGGAACCTTTATTATTGGTCATTTTTTGATAATGACTTACGATATTTTTATTGCCTCACTGGCAAATTTGATTCAAGCTCAAAGCTCTTGAAAACAGTCAGAAATGTGTTGAAACAAGTGAAATAACCTGCAACATTTCTAGTATTCAAGTAGTTTAACAGAGATTAGATAATCACCAGTGGGAATGTACTTTTTTTTCCTTTTTTTTTTTTATCCCAGTGGCTTAAAGTCAGTGGGATAGGCTCCAATCACCCGACTACTCCACTTTTTTTTTTTACTTAAGGAAATGCACACGTTTACTTTTGTACTTTCACTCAAGTAAAGCAGTTTTACTAGTCGATTTTACACAAGTAACTGTACTTTTACTTGAGTAGTGAACTTCTGTATTTAAACTAAACTAAACCACTAAACTCAAAGAAAATGTCCTCACGTGGCTTCAACCAAAACATTTGTAAATAAGACGACAAGAAAATAACATATCTATTTCACATTTTCAGTTGATGCGATGAGACACAAAAAACAAAAAAAAGGAAAATCATATTTGACTGTTTGAACCCTGTTTTTTCTCTGTCAGTAGAATTTATTTCAAAATGTTCAATGCCACAGTAATCCTCAAGGCACGATGAGCTTTATGTCTGTACATTCAACCCAGTCTCACAGTAAAGCGTTATATAGAGGGATTTTTTGTTTATCAACACGGGCGATGCGCGCGCAGCCCGCTGTAGAAAGAGCCTCCGCACATAGACACAAACAGTGGAAACAAGTCTAAAAAGCTCCGTTGTCAGCCAACGTCAAGAGTTTATCACTTTGCGAAAACAAAAGGCATGCTGCTAAGCTAACATTTATGGATGAACCTTGACCTACAATCCTTAGAAGTTACTTTAAGGTAAGTGAGAAAAACGGCGAGAAAAACGCTGACTCAAGCTTTAGGGGACAGACGTCTATCATACCGGTTCATACTGATGAAAGCAGCTAGCTGTCATCCCGTTTCGGTGTTTAATTCGAACAAGTTTCCAATGTAAACAATGGGGAGGCGCGCTTTCTGCAGGACGCAAGCGAGTAGGGCGGAGAGTGACGTCGACCGAAAATCCCTCTATACCACGACACATAAATAGCGTATGATGTGCACGATTTTTGCTTTTTTTGCGTATATATGTTATCGTAAATAAACACACCTTTTGGTTGAGCCATGTCGGGACATTTTCTAAAGTTTAGGATTCAAGTTATTAAAATGTGTAAGTTTAGATAGATAGATATTATGCTTTCTTGTGAGATTTAAAAACATGCAACCAAATTCAAAGTCAAACAGATAAAAAACAACACCAAACTAAAAAAAAAAAACAACAACAAAAACACCCCACTTAAATTCAAATCACATCTTTTTTTTTTTTTTTTTTTTGCGTTTTTATTTTTTATTATTCTAAAATGACATGCTAAATATAAATCAGTAGTTTATATTTTGACTCACATTCATTGTAAACAACTTTAAAATATAAAATAAAATGAGTTAATAGACTTCCTGTTCAAACTCTTTTTGTTTTTTGGAACTGGCAAAAAACATACGGAGCGATAGTGAGTTTTGTGCCGGAAATATTCTAATTACATTCTACCCAAAAGCCGACTGTTTGGTCTGAATTCCAGTCATGCTTTGCGATGGAGCCTGAGTGAAAACAGTCTAATTATAACTATGGGGGATTATGGGAGCGGCCGGCTGCAGGATAAACAGGTGATGAATGCTTTAGTGGATCTGTGAATACATGAATAGACAAGAGGATATTGTTTTTCTTTTCTTTTTGGGGGGCTTCCTGAAGAGTGCACACGGACCACCGACCGAATAATGGACTGTGAGCTTGTGATGTCAAAGTGTTCTGGAAAAAACTACATAATTTTTACCAAAGGGAAGTGAAATTGGATGTAAAAAACAGATCATTGTGCTGTTGGCATCTAATTATAAAAGGAAATTAACATCTGAAAAACAAAAACCCTTCAGATTTTTGATATACCCACAAATCTGGGATCTCAAATGAATCTGACATTTACTCTCATTTAATAAAAACCTTTGGACAACCTCGAATACCATATTATCCATTACAATACAATGCACTGATCCGAAACACTATGAAATCTTACAGTCCAGTCTCCGCAGAAAATGTAGATATAATTGTACAAAAACTTATGAGTGCAAGCCACATGGCGACATTTTGTTTGGGTTTAATGGGTAAATCTTAACCTACCACAAGAACCAGTCCTAAACATACCCATTTTAGTAACTTGACACTAAACTTACCCGGTTTTGGAGAAAAACTTTTGGCAGATGGAAACATTTTTTTCTGAGCTTGTTTGGCTCATCAGAGGAATCAATACTTTCCCATGACTGAAGAGATGTTTTTACATGGTCTGTGTAGTGGCTAAAATACAGTGTTTAATTCTTCATGTCTTTAAGCTATGTTGTTAATGCTAAATATGCTAATGTGTGCACCTCTCATTAGTGCTTTAGACACGTCATTTACTAGTAATTTTTATTAATGACACAGTTTTGTTTGACTGGGTCGCTATTTTGGACTTTTTGCCCAAGGCTTGGTTGATTGTTGCTCTGAAAATATTAGTTCTGAGCAAAGGCTTTGCAAAAGCAGGAACAAGAGTCCTGTGCTCAAAAATGGAACAATTGACAACAGTACAATTTTTGCCTGAATTCTTAATAAAACAGACCAATTTGAACTGAAACTGCACTTGCAAGACTGCGTAAGGTCAGGCTAACATTACACAGCCATGTCCTAGGTACAGTTCACAGCAAAATGGTATTCTAACCACAATAATCTGAACTTTTATGCATCGGCTATGAGCTTTTGTTTCTTTTGCCTCCGACTAGCGCTGTGACATCACAGGTGACATGGCATGAAAAGGGTCTATAATCATGAGTCTAATCAGCATCTTGATATGACTCACCTGTGAGGCGGGCTGGTATATTTCAGCAAAGGAAAAGTGCTCACTATCACAGATTTAGACAGTTGTGAACAATATTTGAGAGAAAGTCATTTTGTGTACATAGAAAAAGTTTTAGATCTTTGAGTTATCTCATAAAAAAACTAAAGTGTTGCGTTTATATTTTGCTCCGTTTATATAAAAATGTATGATCTGCATTGTTGACCATTTTTACTGACAACTTATGTATTATAGAAAAAGGACACATTGCAGTTATTTTCCACGTCAGGATTTTTTTTTTTCTTTTTCTGATATGCTAATGCTGGAGAAATTCTCAAAACGAGTCTAGATGATTTGCCGCAAAGGTGGACTATTGATGTATGTATTTATTTATTTATTGTGCTGTATTCAAATCCAGACTAGTGGCAGAGGACTGGAGACCTTTTTTCTAGCAAATTGTCAGTATTGCAAGCACCTTTTTATATTTCTATTGGCTATATTTAATCATTTGTCAGTCTAATGTGATATTTGTTAGGAAGTGCAGACTCCAGACAAATCTGGGACATTCTAAACCAGACCTGGGCAAACTGCGGCCCGGGGGCCAGATGTGGCACTCCGCATGTTTTCATCTAGCTTTTTATATTTGTTTTAAATATCAAATCAATCAAACTTTATTTATAAAGCGCTTTTCATACAAACCATGTAACACAAAGTGCTTTACAGTGCATTAAAAACAATTTCAGATACCCCCCACCCCCAATTTCAATCAATCCCATATTACAAGCTCATACCCCCACCCTCATCCCCTGCACACAAAAACACACCCCCACCCTCACACACACACGGACACGCACACACTAAAATACATATTGCTAAGTTTGCCTACATACATTGGGCTGGGTACAGATGGACCAAAGGCAGCATCATCAGAGGAGCTGTCTGCACCAGGAGCAGAGTCACCTGCAGCCACAGGGCACCAGCCCAGGGCCAGAGAGGAGATGAGGTCAAGACCAAACCTCCAGGGCCATGAGCCAGAGCCCAACAGCCACAGCCGACCACAGCTCCTGGTGCAGAGGCTCCTCAGAAGAAACACTGGAGCTATGAATCATGTGTTCGTATATGTGTTCTATCCAAAGATTACTATAAATAAACAAAATACATGAAATAGCCCATTTTCAAAAGAAACAATGCATTGAATTTTAAGACCAGTTTCTAAAATATTAACCTGATTTAAACAAATGTTGACATTTTGAGCTTGCATTGGCAATTTATTTAGCTTTTCCTTTTTTTTAAATATATTTTTTTATTTTCTTTCTTTCAGTTTTATAACAAATTCTTTCAGTCATAAATGCTTTGAAATAAAAAAAAAAAAAAAACTGAACTGTTGGACAGTATGTAAGTGGTTATATCTTTTCTAATCAAAACGACTAAAACTCAGATTTAAATTCAAGTCCAAGCTATTTTAAGCAAGCTATATTCATTTTTTGCAGTATTATACATTTGAATTTGTTTCTGCAATATGGCCCTTCACATTTTGTCTATATTTGAATATGGCCCTCTGAGAAAAAAATAATTGGGACCTCTGTTCTAAACAGTGTTTTCTGAGGCTCAGAGGGAAAAGAAAAGTAACTCACAGACAAAATTCCAGCAGTTTTTGTTTCTTGTTTGTTTGCTTGTTTGTTTGTTTGTTTGTTTTTTGAGGAAAGCAATGTTACCACACAACTAAAAAGCTAAATTCCTGCATGATGCGTGTCCTTTAATGTTCAATTTGGCATCAAGTTTGAAAATTCTAAAATGTAAGCTCCTTCTCAAATCAAATACTGCGTTACCTTCTGTTTTGAAAGAATTGATTTGAAGCCTGAGTTTTAAACTAATCCTGCCTCTCCAGCTGTTTGAAGAGGTCTCCTGCTAAGAGCGTTTCGCCACATACCAAGGCCTGTTTTTCTTCTGCGTTTACCCCACAGTAGAGCTTGTTTTTGTTGTATTGGTTTAGAAAAAGAAGCAGTTTTCTTTCACAGTTGACTTGCAGCCTCCTGCGTCAGCCCTGTTCGAGCGCGTCATTCTTTCATCACCTTCACTTTGCATTTCTACATCACAAAATCTGTTTTACAATTCATTCACATTCACTCATCTTTTCTATAAACCTAAAAATGGCATAACATGTGGTGTAAGTGGCTGGTTTATTATTTTGCCAAAGTACATACAAAATATATAATAAAACCTGTGATATCTGATGGATTTATTGTTTGACATCACTCAGTTCAAACTTAGAATGAACTGACTGGAACCGGCATTGATTTTCAGTGTATGTCTTCTAGCAAAATGGTCCTGGGTTCGACTCCTGGTGGCCATGTTCTCCCCGCGTCTGCGCAGGTTTCAGGCAACTGGTGGTAGATTTTTTTGGAGGGTGGGCAAAAAAATGGAGGGATGGAGTTTACACACAGCTGCACGACCCATTAGCACCATGTGCGGAGAACCATAGACATATAATTAATAGACACACAGTTCGACTCTGATGCTATCAAACACTTAGCATCTGAGCTAGTCCAGTGAGATTTAAGCTAGTCCGGAGAGTTCTCTTGTTTGTTTTCTTATAGCCGTTAGCAGGGTGCGATTTGTCAAAAAAAACAGAAGGGGGATAGAAAATTACAAGTCATTCTACACGCGCGCCACGTGCACGCGCATATTGTGCACGCGCGCTACACACGTGCGCACCACATACACGCGCGGCACTACCGCGTCTCTCCTTCCCGTGTTCAGTCCGTTTCTTTTCCACTCTCAAGCTTCTGACGCGCACTGGCACGTTTACTCACAAAATGAACAGACTCATTCAGTAGGCTACATAAAGCTCCGCAGAGCCCCGGGTTGGTCCTGCCTCTCACGGCACCGGGTTCTACAAGCAGGAGCAGTGCAGTTCGTCACTTAATACGAGTCTTGTCCCGCTTTGAATCGCATCGCAGGTTAACATTTTCGTGTCTGTTCCTGACTTGATTTTCCCACTCTGCAGCAGCCCAGCGGCTCCGAGAGACCAAACCCGGGTATAAATGACAGCGCTGAGAGAGAGAGAGGGAGAGAGAGAGAGAGAGAGAGAAAGATAGATCGGCGCGGCGGCGCCTATGTTAATTATGAGATCTGCCCATTTAAACTATGCCTGTGCGCGCAGAAAAAGTTAGAGGAATAGCCAATCAGAAAAGGACTGTGTGTGAAAGTGTGACGTTATTGGCTGTTATAAGAGCTGCCTGTTGAGCGGAGAAGCGGCACCGGGAGAAGGGAAAAACATCAATGAGACTACGCTGGGATTGATAGAACACTTTGTTATTTTTTTATCCCCCCTACAAATAATACAAGATAAAAGCAGAAGGAGGGATGTGGAAATTATAAGCAGAGAGAGGGACAGACAAACCAGAGGTAGGGATAATCCCTCCCAAATCCCCCAGCAAATCGCACCCTGGCCGTTAGCATTAGCCCGAAAAATACGCAAGTTATGAAAGATCCAGAGAGTGTCAGCTGTACAAACCTACTGAACAAATTTACCAAGCCTTGTTACAAGTTATTGTGGAGTTTACAAACCTTTTAGTATTTTATTGTAGATAAAACTTGTGCATAAAACTGCTAACGGCTAGCGAACTTCAACAACAGATTTCTGATCTTATGCATCTTTTAAGACTCTATGACCACCAAACGTTCGCTTGTACTTGTTACTAGTGAGAGCAGCAGACTAATTATATAAATAACACCAATTAAAAGTTTTTGCAAAGCTTCACATATCTGTGGAGGCGCGTCTGTCGCATCGGCGAGTGATGGAGTTTCCTACCTATGAATATAGTAGTTTGAGAAATATAATCTCACATCACCAAAGTTGTTCAAAGAAGCTTCATACGACACAAATCAGTCCGTTTGCTCATGGTTTTGCTGAAATTGTTCTTTTCAACTCGTTTTATCTATAAAAGTGCAACTTCTATCATTGTGTTCAATTGATTTGCGTCATCACCTCTACAGGAGGAATATGACGTCACGCTGTTCGAGTTGTAGCAACAGAGCAAAGCTGCTGATTACGCGTCTACTAATTTAATGTCAATACGGAGAACAACAACAGGAGCACATGGAAACACACACAAATATGTTCTGTATGTGTGTGGATAATTTGTATTTATTGAAATTGTTCAAATAATGATGCAAAAATACATTTGTAAGAACTAGGCTAAGGGTTGATGTGTGTTTGGAGAAAGCAAACATTCCAAAGGACTAGTTTACAGTGGGGTCAGCCCTCTCTGTCGACAGGCCTTTCTATCGACACACCGTTATTCCGAATGTCTTTATTTTTAAATCCCACTGTTACGACATCCCTGTCCTCCGAATGTATTGATGCCGCTCCTCCGACACAAGCTCAGACAGTGAACGTCATAATGACCAATAGTCCTATGTGTGGTGGCCAACTTTATTGTCGCTTTAAGAAGGCTAAAAATTATACTTTTATTTCTCGGTTACAAAGCGTCCTTCATTCACGTTGCTTTTCTGACAGGCTGCCCCCGGTAAGACAGAGAAGTATTTTTTGGACAGACGTAGAGACAGAATACCTTTAAAACTTTATCCTCTGCTTTAACACTCCAAACGGCCAGAGCAATGCGATTGTTCGTGCAGACCTGGTCTCAGACCGGGTCTTGGACTGAATCTGGAGTCTGGACTTGGACTCGCTCGCTTAAGCCAAAGTCTGGCGGAATTTCATTTCGGAATTAACATTATTTTCCAAGCTTCCACGTATTGACTGCGTCTTTTTCTTCTATCTACTGGCAGCACTTTTTTTTCTAAACATTTTTTGCTTTTCTGACTTGAATAAAGCTGTAGACTTTGCCCATATCGTCTTCCTGAATCAGAGCTGCCGCTGCTGCGCGCCTGATCCCACGACACGCAGCTCTGCTCCGCCTCAGTCCGCCTCAGACGACAGCCTCAAAGGTCCGTGTGTTTTGGCCTTATACGTTGTGGTTTTGAGCTGGCAGACTGTAATAAACCTCTCCATAACACTACGCGCTTTAACGGGGACGTATTGCACAAGGATGTGCAGAGTCACACGGACAGAAGCCTCTGCACATGATTATGGATTATGTTTTACACTTTGAAGACTTTGTGATTTATTACCATGGATTTTTGTGAACATTGTCATGTGAAGGCTCCGTGGGAACGACGAGAATCAAGAGAAAGGTAGGCCATGGTGTTTTTTATGTCTCTTGCTTTAAAAACAACTGTTTGTTTTATTAAAGAAACCAATCGTTTCACGTTGTATGATGCATGAAGGTTACAGTCGTAACTGAGAAATTTCATGTGTGAAATGTGGATATAAACCAGTAGGATAATGCATTTTAATGAACAATATTCAGAATACATTGATAAAGTAAACATCATTTCACCCCAGTAAAAGTCCAGACCACATTCACAACATTCTCTTACAAACTTTTGTTTTCAAATATAGGCCTGGATAAAGACAATGTTTAAGACTCTCGTGGTTTAGACGCCACAGCGCCTAAATATGTACATTTGTAAAAGAGGGCCTGAGCAGTAGCGTGAGGCTGAGCGAGGCCGCTGCAGGCTGCTCTCAAAGCGGACTACGCAATGTGCGCGATGAATAAGCAGTCAGAAAGATGATAGAAGGGCGTTTTTTATAACATTGTGACAGTTTGTTGTAGGGAACTTTAATTGTTTCCTCTGGAACGTGAAAGGCGCACAACTGCCGGGGATTGTTGAGTGTAAAAAAGCGCAGCCTGACTGCGGCTCTAAAAGAAGGATATTTTAGGATTTTGTATGAATAAATAATTCAAACATCATCCTTTCAATCCATCCATTTACTTATTTATCTAGTTATTGATCGATCTCCTGCGTTTAACTTCAGCACCATGGACAGAAGCCGGGACAAGGGCCTTAGAAGCAGAGTTTGACAAAACGGAAATAAGAATAAACAGAAAGAAGAAACACGCTGTTTTTTATACTTAGCGTCATGTTTGGATCAGTAAACGAGAAAACGCTATGTATATATTTTTTAAATAATTATTTAATAGAAGCACCCACAAAAGTTTGTCGGAGAAGCGGCATTTCTGAGAACAATAGAACTACATCGACACCTCTACATCGACAAAAAAATGTTAGGTGTCGGAGTACCGGGATGGGAGAGAAAATATTCTAATGCCGCAACATCGACAATTACACTTTAATGTCGACATTCCGGGTTGTCGCTGGAGAGGGGTGTAGCCGTTTACAGTTGACCTCTGAACTGTCTGATTTTTGCAAGTCAACAAAGTGTCTATCGTGAGATTGGTCTCCGCGTTTGGACACTGAATGAGGTCATCAGTGGATGGGTTTGAGAAGAGAGAAGTGACACCAAAAATGGCGTGAACCAAAGAATTGAGGACCAATCAACTTAAAGATGCTACAATGAGAAACTTTTGGAGGACAAGTAAAGAGACACTTTGAACTTTGCTTCTTTGTGAGCACGCAGCCTGAGGACATCAACGCTGGGACGTCAACGCTGGGACGAGAACAAGTTAGAGACGTTGTAGGGCTTAGATCAGGAAGACATGTTTTTCCTAACGTTGCATGTTTTTCCTTTGAATTCAACGTATTCTAGTTTGAATCTTTTGAGTGTTGGTTGTTTATCTAAACATGGATTACAGTCCGAGGATACATTTTTCCACCAACACCCACCCACACACCATCATCACTAGAGTATTTGTATTAACCATGAGCTTGTTTACTTTACACATACTGTAACTTCGTCACAGTAGGGCTTTAGCTGCTGAGATGTCTCCAAAGTAAATCTAAAAGCAAAAATCTCACCGTTTCTCCTCTTGCTCCTGTTTGTTTCTCCAAAAGTGAAATGAAACTGATCCAGATCCAAGTCCAACTGGATTAACAGCTCCACAAGTTTAGACAAAATAAATAGTATGCTAATGTTATGTCCTCCAGCGCTAGCATAAGAAAGCATGCCGGTCATGCTGAATCCTGATTGGTTGGTCACACACTGAATCGTGATTGGTCAGTCATAAAACAATTAAATAACTAAGCACTTGTAGCACAACAGTGATGATGAGTCATTCTAAATTCTCTTTATTGACAGTGGTTTCATTGGTCTGAACCATGACAGAGGTGTCTATGGCAGGAATAGACTCCCTCAGGGACATTTAAACCCTTGAGGTGCAGCCCCTGTGCACCAGGAGTGAGGTTATAGTTACAATTAAATATAACAAGACATTGCATGAGAGTTATTGACATTCTCCCAATACTTGGCTTTCCCCATTACCCATCTACTTCAGCCACTCTAAATGCAAACATAGGAATGTACTAGAAGCTTTATTTGCTTATTATTAGGGTCAGATAAGGAGTATGATGCACTTTGGTTTTATGTGTTACCACTAAAACCGTAGCTCGCCCTCAGTTCAGCTGAGTAGCCAATAATGCAACTGACATGTGGGAACAAAGGGGGCAGTGTATAGTTCAGGTTTTAAAACCAGGCTCAAGACCCATCAATTTAGCTTAGCTTTTGACTAGTATCTACTGTTTTAAATGTATATATTATGTTTATTTATGTATTTTGATTCCTTTTTTTATTGTACAGTTAAGTTCTTGGCATACTCGTGTTTAACTTTTATTTATTTAAATGTCTTAATCACTTTTAGGTTCTCCAGTGTTTCCTTTGAGAAGCTCCTGCACCAGGAGCTGTGGTCGGCTGTGGCTGCTGGGCTCTGGCTCATGAGGTCTGGTTTTGACCTCATCTTTTCTCTGGACCCTTGTCTGGTGTCCTTTGGCTGCTCCTGTGACTCTGCTCCTGGTGCAGACAGCTCCTCTCATGATGCTGCCTGGCTGGGCATCTGTACCTAGCCAGTATGCAGATGTAGCAGAATGTATTTTCTGTGTGGGTTTTAAGATTTCATAATTAAACATCAGTATTAACATGCCTTTACATTTCCCCAAATAAACGAACAAGGGCAACAACCCTAAAAGTGTAACAGACACACATAAATGAGATCACATGACACACTATTGTACACTGCGCGGTATAGACATGCATTGTGCGATCAGGGTGCTTATTTTATTATTATTTTTTAAATTTATTTATTTAGGAAAAAGGGGGAACAATGCATATTGATGAACATTCAAACACATGTAAATATGCCAGATTATAGGGCTAATTTCCATCTGCGTTAATGGAACATTGAACAAAAAGTTAACTGCATGCTCCTCCTGCCCATACCTCCAAGTCACACAAAAACAATCCATATTGCACAGATCCCCATTGCACTAAGTTACATTGCACAAACGCCCATTGCACAAGCTCCAATTGCACAGATGCCCATTGCACATATTCCAATTGCACTAATTCCCATTACTCCTTGCACCAGTTTCTATTTCACTACATCATATTGCACACATTTCATTGCACTACCCAACATTGCACAAAATCCTATTGCACTACTTCGTATTGTACAAATCCCTATTGCACAAAATGTCATTGCACAGACTCATATGGCACAACATATTACACTGACCTTTCAATGAAGGTTCTAGGGAGAAATAAAACACTTAATGATCACATGCTTACTACATTTTAAACGAACCATTTTTATGTCATTTTTATTGTTTAGCAGCTGTCATTACATCATTGTTTTCCACAGTGAGTCTAAGCATTTTTCAGGATCATTGTGTTATTTGGATAGGAGCTAATCAACAAATCCTTTAAACAAAAACATCTAGTTTATTGAGCATAGAGTTCAATTCCTGAGAAATACTGTGAAACGTGGTAGTTCATTACACAGCAGTCAAAGCCATGAGATCAACGCTTTATATCCTTTTACGCCTTCCTCCTTCAGCGCTCCGATGACGAGTCGCGTTTGTCCTGTTCATTGTGTCTTTGGCGCTTGCGTGTGTGTCACTGATGAGAAGTGAAATTATGCAACTGTCCCGTCCGACGTCAGCGTTTCTAAGACTCGCGTCAGATCAGCTAAACTCATCAGTCTCGTTTGTGAAAGTCTACCTGGACGAGAGCCATTCTTCAATCTAACGTAGACGTGGTAATTCTTTTATGAATAGAATGTGATTATGCAAATGCTTCTGTGTGTTGAGATCTCCTACAGCCGCTGACGTTCACTATAATTTTCACTGTTTGCGTCACAGTTTGGAGGGTAATGTGTAGCGAAGGGTCTGTAATAAGGTGACTGCCTCAACATGTAGAAAAATATATTGAAAGAGGTGAGACTTACTTGGGTAATTTTCACTTACAGAAAAGGATAGTGACACAGAAAGACTGGAATCTATAAAAGTACATGAGCCAGACCACCTTTATGTCAGTATTTTGTTGCCTTTTTGTTAGTATTATTATAAGTTCAAATCTTTTATTTTAAATTGACATTGTTTGGTTGCAGAACTCCAAAAGCCTGTGATTGAATCTTTTGAGTGAGTAAAAGTGATGCTGTACAGTGACATTTAGAACAAAGAACATAAATACAGCAATATAAAAGTCTAAGACTCACACTTAATGATTTTTAGTGATTTCACAATTGTGATAAAAGATAAAAAAAAAAAAAAAAAAATCAATGTACAGTGTTTTCTTCTGCATAATAATAATACAAAAATAATTTTGCAGATATACATACATTGTACTGAGGTAAATGTATCGGGATTTACATATGTATCATAATTAGGGTGACTAGACTATTTTATACTGAACGTAAAGTTTTGATTAATTCTTTATTTATTCATTTATTAACCTTTATTTAGAAAGGAAGGTCCCACTGAAATTCAGAATCTCTTTTGGAGGGGAAAGGGGAGGCATTCATGGTCACGTTTTTATAGTAGTTGAAATTGGAGTTCCCGGAGGAAACCTACACTGACACTACACAAGACAAGGTAAAGTTAGTTGATTCTAGGATTTATACCTAATTTTAAGCAAATGTAACTTCTATTTATTGTAGATACATAGATTATTTTCCTTGTTTCAAAGTGTTTCAAAATTATTTCAAAACATTGCCAATGGGTCAAGAAAACTGTTTGGCTTTTTTTTTTTTTTTTCTTATTTTAAACCAAATTCTCTTATAATCAGTTAAAAATTAGAGAAAGATCGATATATCAAACTGCCAATATTTTAGGGATGATATTTTTTTTGCATATCGATCAAATCGGCCAAAGGCCTTATTTTGGCCGATATTTGATCAGGCAGTTGTTTAAACAGTCGTCTGCACAGTAGAGCTGAACTCACAGTGATCAGCTGAGCTCCAAGTTAGTTTTGGAGAGAAATGTTACAGTTTGTTGTATATATCTCTATTTTGCTGGGTTTTAAAAATGAGCACTTTTTTGAATTTCTGAAATTATCTGTAATGTGCATAAACATGTTGTATTCATTAAACAAAGAAACAAAATAATAGTTTAGATTGAACTTTTTTCTTTTTTAGATAGGCTATCTCATCTCAGCTATGTTTATAAATAAATAAATAAAATAAAATAAAATAAAATAAAATAAAATAAAATGAAATAAAATAAAATAAAATAAAATAAAATAAAATAAAATAATAAAATAAAATAAAATAAAATAAAATAAAATAAAATAAAATAAAATAAAATAAAATAAAAATAAGTAAATCAGCCTCAGAAATTGTCTTTGAAAATCGGTCAGTGATATCAGCATCAGCTGACAAAACGTATGAAAAAATGGCAATGGTATCGGCCTAAGAAAAACCTATATCGATCGATCTATTAAAAATGTCTTGAAACCACTGAAATACATTACAAAAGCAATTAAATCCTATCCAGCTAAAACAGCTCAAACCTGGATTAAAATTCTGATTCCGAGTCATTTTAAGCAAGTCTATAGATTTATAGTTTTTGCAGCGTACGCATTGCAAAACAAAACTAAATAGGTCAAAAATGGCTTTAAAGTATAAACAGGTTCATTAGCTTCCTGTTCAAAACGTTTTTTTTGGTTATTCCAAATGAATACAGTGGGTGGGGAACACTCTACCATCAGCAGCAGGACAGTACATTCTCGACACAGTGCATTGCTCGAACATGCATAAATACATCTAAATGCAAATGAGTTAATTCATACTGATAGAACTTGTCAAAAAATCCGAAAAGTGTATTTTACATGATGTGTCCCTGTTAAATTAGATGGTAATTCATGTAAATGTTTTAGTGACGGCATCAAACAAGAGCCTAAAAGAATGCACAAGAGTGAAATGTGGTCACACTAGCTCAGTCAAATATTTGTCATGCTAACACTAACCATGCTGAAAATACTACAGTAAGCACAGAGCTAATTTAGCCTGAGCAGGGGGCTTATTACGATTCAGTATTTACATAGTCAGTATCAGAATTTGAATATTAAAATTGGGTTTTAATAGTCAGAAGCTGTGTTACCTGATTTCAAACTGCAAAATAAGAATTTATGCATTAAAACGATTCTTCCCGGCTCCGACTAACCCTTTGACACATTGTTAATATTCACCTGCCTGAGTTTTGGGGAATGTGCTCTGCCTCAGAACAGTTTTTCCCAGATGGCAACGTCAGGCCAAAGAGCAGTCAGAGAGAGCGCCGCTAATGACTTTTACTGTTGGGTGGTTACAAAAGATATGATACTTTATTACTGCTGATAGCTACGGTAGCTCTGTACTGCCAATCTCTTTATTTATTTAATTTTTTTGGCAGTTGTATCACAAAATTTCCTGATAGGTGTTGGATAATAATGTGATACTCAAGTAATAACGACATACAAAAAAAAAAAAAAAAAAAAAAGATGGAAAACTTAGCCGGAAATAACAAGATATAAATATACAAAAAACAAAACAAAACAAAAAAAAAAAAAAACATGTAAAAACATTATCAGGTAATTACTTGATACAAAAAATATGTTTTTGTAAAGGTGCCGACCACATAAAAAAAAAATCTGAATAAAAAAAAAAAAAAAAAAATTGGAATTAATGAAAAAAAAAAAAAAGTCAACTTGTCTTACAATGTCAACTTGTCACCGTTTTGATGAAAACTGGGAGAAGTTCTCAATTTTAAATCTGCGGTTATGTGACTCCCATAGAAATTAAGTGAACACAAAGTGTATCAATGCCACATTTTAGATGTTTGGAGTAGTGTAATGGTCAGAACTGCACTAATCAAGACTTTTCCGAGGCGGAGACAAGTCAGGCAACACGGTGGGCGACACATGTTCTCCCCGTGTCTGCATAGGTTTTCTCCAGGTGCTACAGTTTCCTCCTACAACTAAAAACATGTCCAATGTGCCTCTCCTCTCCCTTCCCCAGGACTACAGATGGAAATGCACCATTCACAGCTGAGATACAGTGATTGTGACAGAGGAGAGACTTTCTAAACAAGATTAATTGACCAATAGGAAAATAATAAAAAAAAAGTGTTTTTACAAGGAAACATTGTTAGAGCATCCTCAAAAGCTCATTAAAGACAACCATCTAAAATGTCTCCTTTGATAAAAACATGACTTTCTTCTCAATCCTTCTTGATGCATCCCTTGATTTGCATTGAGCACATGTAATCTCTCTAACATCCTGGTGTCTGTGGCTCTCTTCTGATCCGTGCTCAAGCGTTGTGTTTACGTGTGAGTCCCGTAGAGTCTGGGCTGTTGGATCAGGGGGAGGAGCTCAGAGGAGGGAGGAGGGGCGGAGTCAGAGGAACAGCCGGGGGACAGGAGGTGACTGCCGACATGCTCCTGAACGACCTCTAAAGCGTACTCCCCGGGCTGAGCGAAGTCGATACCTCACAGGGGCAGCGCTAATAGAATTTAGGCTGTTTAGAGGAGAGCAGAAACAATACATGGTGTTCACTTTAAGGAAACAAGCAAAGCAACGTGTCGAAGTAAACAAAATCTGCAAATATGATTTAATAAGGACATGGGCTGAATCAAGGAAGTACAAATTTAAACACAAATTTGCTAAGCTGGGAAGATTGTTATTTTAGTTAGAATTGAAATGTATTTATGCTGTGGTCTATATTGGTTGTTCTAGGCATAGACATATAAAGAGTAAGACACCGCAGGACTGCTAAAGCCTATGGACACTGATGAGAAATGAGGCGGCCATCTTTACGCTGTCGCCCATTCTCCTCAGCATAATGTTTTTGAATGGCGCTATGAAGGTTCGTCATGTTTAATTAACCTTAACTGATTTTTGTTGCACATCACACATGTAGCTATGATATGGGACTTTTACGTATTCGTCCGTATGATATGAATTATATGTCTTGTATCATAGCTATATGCGTGACGAGTGCATAAAAAATCCATGTGAAAATATGTTTTGTTTTCACAGTGTTATGATTAATAAAACGCTGAGAACTTACATAGCGCCATTCAAATACCTAGCACTCTAGTACTCAATTCACGGGTGACAGTGGCAAGATAGGCCCTGCATTTATTGTGTTCAGGCAGCCAATGTGCCGTCTACTCCTTATGTCTATGGTTCTAGGGACCATCGTTGCTCAATACTTTTACAAATACATTGTAAGAAGTTTTGAGTGCACTACTTTTTGACCTGTTGGCGTGACCTCTGAATAGCGCACTATAGGGTGCACATTTGGACACAGTCTATCTCTCTTCTGAAGGGTGATTTATATTAGTCTGCATCCTATGTCAGTCACGACAGGTTCAACAGTTTGCCATGGATCTTCTGTGTATGTAATCAGTCTATCAGTTAAACCAATCACAACCAGATCACAGATCAGCTATGTACTACGTACGTGTACGTGTTTCTGCTGCGTATGATGAGGTTTTAACACAAATATGGAGTAATTTCTTCTGAAAGAAGAGCAGTATGTGTGACACGTACTTGTTCTATCTCACGTGGACATTGGATACACCATTACGAGTTGTTGCTGTGATTGGCTAAGCACAAATAAGGTAGGTAGCTCACCCAATTAGCTTGAAGTATATCACTAAATGCCTTTTCTCGAACGCCTTCAGCGAGTAAAGTCCCAGATGGATAGGCTATAGTGAAATCAGATAGGAGTCACACATATCCATCTGGCGTGACCAGTTAACTTTTGAGTGTAGCAGCACGAAACAGCACAAACCAATGCTAGTGTTAGTGAGAACTCAGATAGGAGTTCCATACACATACCGACGAACTATGAAACACCCTTGACCTGGCAACATCTTGGGATTCCCCTTGAAGACCTGGAGGAAGTATGTGTGAACGTGTAAGTCTGGGCGTCCATGACTCAACTTCAAATTAAGTGGAAGAAAATGAATGGATTGACAATAGGAAGGAAAAAACAAAACAAAGACATTGCAATACTGTGTTATGTGGTTGAGCTAACACCTACAGCAGCCCTCAGTGTTAGCACTGCTTTCTGAGTGGGAGGGGCTTAGGACGTCTGAGCTACAGGACGCTAAATCAACCCTGAAGTGAGTGATCCCCAAAGGCACAGCGACAGGAAATGTAGCCGTTTAGTCCGCAATAGAGAAACATAGATTGTAGTTTGGTTGGAGCAGCCTCACAGCGGCGCACCTCCCTGGGCAGTAAATCCTCCAACACGGCACATAAAAGAGGATAAAGGACGCACAAAAGATGAGGAGACAAGAGGACAAGATAAGGTGGTGAGAGATCTGAGCAACAAAACATTTCCCCAGGGAAAGGGTCACAAGTGCTGCCCACACCAGGAGGACCAGTGTCTGAGAGGAGATCTACTGGTATCAGATCGTAACATCAGGTGGGTCAGCGGTCGCTAAGTAGGTTGGGCGCATTGATAAAGTGTTTTTGTGTCCTTAGAAAAGACACTTCACTCACATTGCCTAGTGAGGATCTACTGTGCCACGCTTTCATCAGTGTTAAGCGATCGCCTCTGCTGAGCTGCCCCAGGGCTGTTTACTATCACTGAGTGGGGAGGTGAGGGGTTCATCTCACTTTGACACGTACTGTAAAAGTTTCAAGGAAATTTTGAGCTTACTATTATTACTTACTTATTATACTTATTATTATTATTACTTATTATTATTATATATAATAGTATAATATATATATTGTATATATACGTAGAGACCAAACGTTTGGACACACCTTCTCATTCAAAGACTTTTTTTTTTTCATGACTATGAACATGGTAGATTCACACTGAACACTTTCAAACTATGAATTAACACACTTGGAAGAATAGTACACAGCCAAATAGTGTGAAACAACTGAAAATATGTCATATTCTATTTTGAAGAACCTATTGGTTCTTCAAAGAAGCCACCTTTTGCTTTGATTACTGCTTTGCACTCTTGACTTTCTCTTGAGCTTCAGGAGGTAGTCACCTCAAATGCTCTTCCAACAGTCTGAAGGAGTTTCCAAAATGCTTGGCACTTGTTGCCTTTTCCTTCACTCTGCGGCCAGCTCACCCCAAACCATCTGGATTGGGTTCAGGTCTGGTGACTGTGGAGGCCAGCTCATCTGGCGCAGCTCCTCTTCACTCTCCTTCTGGTCATTCATGGTTTGGATACATTCAGTGTGAATCTACAATGTTCATAGTCATGAAAATCCTGGGTTAACCGATAGAGCTGTGAACTCGTTTTGTAGGACAGTTTATCCAGAGCTGCTCATGTCTGGGTTAGCCAACCTGGATATGAGAAACGTATCCAGGATAAGTTCAGTGACGTTCTAGTACAGGGCTCTGGGCCTCCACCAGGCCCTGAATAGACAAAACAAGATGGCAGCTCCCAAAGGATGTACGTGTTTTAGCTGCTATTCATTTTGTTTTAGTCATTTTGTTTTCTTTCCATTTTGAAAGAAGAGTAGAGAAGTGTAGGTGTGTGATACTTGTTCTATTCCACGCTGAATACGCCATTATCATTGGTGTCTTTGATTGGTTAAGCACAAACTAAGGTGGGCATAGAGTGGCTTGATTAGGATGAAAATAATAATCACTATTTAAATCATAACTGATATCATGATTATTCAAAATATTCGCTTAGAGAGACTGCAGAATGAATGATAAAATTAAACAGAAATAAACGGTTGTAAATGTATGAAACCACCTTTCCCAAAAGCAGGACATAAATGAGTGCTTATGAATTAATTACGATCAATAATCACAATTATTCAATTACACATTTTTGTAAGCGATTACTGCAAGTATTTCATAAGTTATTTTTTTTCTTTCAACAGGGAAGTACCAGATGGATAATGTGGAAGAACTCAAACCAGATCACATGTTTGTTTTTTTTTTTTTTTTTTCGATTTGCATTTTGTTTAGTTTAATTCCAGATTTTGCGTTCCACCGTATCTACCTTGGCATTGTCCTAGTATAAACAACTGTCTTTTTCTCTTTTGTCACTACATCTTTCCTCTAACATTTCTACCCTTTTTGGAGACAGACTGGCAGCTTAAACGGTCACAGGAGGAAATGATGCAACATAAATTTCAAGATTCTGTGTTACTCTCTCTTTTTCTGCTCCAAACCCTTGTGTTTGCTTCTCCTCTTTACCAAACTGCTGTGAAGAAATCAATAACCTTTCAAGAAACAGTCAATGCAGAAATGAATGGCTAACAACCCTGTAGGATCCACACACACACACATAGAGACAATGTAATGTGAAGGAGCAGTGTTTAAGCATTGCCTTCTCACAGATCTGATGATTTTCAAGTAAAATGGAAAATCACAGAAACTCACTGTGAGACTGAAATGAGAGAAAAGTCGTCAGTTTAAAAGAGCTAAAGACAGCCCAGACAACATCTTTTGCATTTTTTTTTTTTTTTTTTGTAGCTGACAATATTTGAGAATCCAAATGAACATTGCTCTGGAGTTTTAAATCTGTACGAGTGTGAATTAACCTGGCTTTTCCAGATGGGTTCTCATGATATTTCTGATGTTTACAAAGTCTCAAGAACGATTGGAGAGACCCTTACCTGATTAAAAATGGCCTCAGTCAGCTGAGCCCGATCTCACAAGAAAGCGTACATATACCACGACATAACGCAACATGTAAATTGCGTATGATTAGCACGAGTTTAAGGCTCTTTTGCGTAATTATGTACGCTCACGGTCCCCGTTCATTTCAATGGTGGTTGTTAAGACGTGTTCTTATTTATGAAAATTAACAAAATTCTACATCTAATCTTAACCTACCCCAAGCCCAACCCTAATGTTAACCATTTTAGTAACTTTTGCCTGAACTTACCGTTTCACCTGAAGAAAACGTCTCCACGTGGTTTCAACCAAAACTCGTGTCATTTTTACACTTTTTCATATCGTGCTATATGTACGGCGTAACATAAGTACGCAAAACAGGACTGATATTGTGCTAAAAATACGCTATTTTTGTGTCGTGCTATATGCACGCCTTCTTGCGAGACTGTGTTGCAGCTAGGTATGATTAGCTTTGTTTTGCGTAATTATAGTACGCACAGTCCCCATTCATTTCAATTGTGGTTGTTAAGACGTGTTCTTATTTATGAATATTCATGAAATTCTGATTCTAATCTTAACCTGCCCCAAGCCCCGACTAATCTTACCCATTTTAGTAAGTTGATGCCTGAACTTACCTGTTTCACCTGAAGAAAACGTCCCCACGAGGCTTCAACCAAAATCATATCATATCATCATATCATCATATTGTGCTAAATGCACGGCGTAACATAAGTACTAAAAACAGCTTGAACTTGAACAAAATACGCTGTTTTTGTCGTGTAGACGCATCTGTAGACTGTGTTGCTCATTAATAATATTTAGACAATATTTTATTATTCCAAATGAAATGTGCTGAAAAGTTGTGTTCATGTTAATAGGTGTTGTTCACATTGCAGAATGTGATGTCATGGTCCAGACGGTGAGCAAAAGCCAGTTCATCCAAATAAACACTCTAATAATACACATTTTGACTAGACACATTTTTGCTGCTGGATCTCCATCTGCATTATTGACTCTGGCCAGATAAATGTGAGAAGTTGGCAACATGAATCACAAAAATAATAGATTTACGTCTTCAGTTGAAAATTGACATACTTTTTTTTTTTTTTTTTCTTTAAACAATATACTCAAAATTATACTTTTAAATTTGAATGTTAAAAACAACATTCATTATATTATTTAACATTTTAAAATTGTGCCATTCTCCAGAAATCTTCAAAATTAACTTCTCAGATGAATGTTCAATGAAGACCTGTCTATCAATTATCCCAGTGTTGTCGGTCATTCTGAAGAAATACAGACTATGAACATTGAATTAATTAAAATTTGGGGCCAGCTCGCTTTTCTGAAAGACAAGTCCTCATTACGCTAGAGAACACTGAGTACTGAGATTTCAAACTGTCCTTTTGCAAAAATAATGAGACATGCCTGATTAATTCATTATGTGTTGTCAAAGGTTATAGTTATGTACCTCAACTGCTTTGAATACAAAACAGCGCAATCCCATTTAATATGTGCACCTAATGAAAAGAAGTCATGTTTCCATAAAGCCCCAAACTCACTCTTTATCCCCATTATGATGTAGTATTTTTGCTCACTTATTTTTAGAAGATAATGGGCCCTTCTGCTTGCTTTTATGATCTTTTACTGTTAAATATTTTACAGTCTCAATCTGTTGGAACAGCTGGTCAGCCCTCCAGGGTCAGCGTCAGCCAATGAATTTGAATTTTCTGCATATTGCGCATTAAGCCAAGATATAAAGGGACGTCACAAAATATTGAGGTCAAAAGCAAAGGGTGGATTCATCGTTTGAATCGCCACAAAGCGAGATGGTTTCAGGTTTGATGACTGGATTTTGGGAGGAAGTTCTTTTCTTACTCAGTGCAAAAAAGCAAGCTTAGAATATCTGTCATTGCTCTTCACAAAGTCTTGAAGCTGGGTTAAATAGAAAGCCAAATGTGTTTGGACATATTCTGTATAAAAGGTAACTAAATCTCTGTCTGTCCAAAAAGTTCATCCTACATTATGATCAAATGCATAGAGGCTGTCCAAAATACACCAAATTGAACGAACTTCAGACTTAATGTGATTTTTATCTTAGACATTGTCAGTTGACCAGAGCTTTCCTGTACAAACCAACACAGTCTCACTAGATGGCGTACTTTTACACAAAAACAGCGTATTTTGACCACGAGTTCACAGCTATTTTTAGTACTTATGTTACGCCGTGCATTTAACACGATATGAAAAAGCGTAAAAATGACACGACAAAATAGGACGAGTTTTGATGGGAACATTTTCTTCAAGTGAAACGGGTAAGTTTAGGCATAAAGTTACAAAAATGGGTAAGATTTGGTCTGGGGCTTGAGGCAGGTTAAAGGGGACCTATTATGTCAAATTCACTTTTCTAAGTTTTTAACCTTGTTATAATGGCCTTTCTTCATCATTCGTTTACTCAAAGTTATATTTGAATTGATTCATGGATGTTGGAGTAATCTTGTTTTGTTCTTCAGATGCAGCTCAAGTGCTCAGAAATCCCTGTTCTCACCTACCACCTATCCCCTCCTACGTGTCTGTATTTACTTGATATATTTCAAAAGATTAAGACCCAAAGTGAAGCTTATATTATTCAAAACTGTCCCATAGCCACTTTCCAACAATAATAATTTGTTATTTAAAATCTGTTGCTTTTTACAGTTACATTTTAAAATGAAGAGGCGGGGCTTATCAGTTCTGCAGTTTTGAACAGGAAGTCAGTAGAGCTGTTTCTATTTTCAAGTTGTTTTAGATCAACTTTGTGTTTTACAATGAACAAAAGGTAAATTACTGATCTACATATGTTCTAGTTTCTTACTAAATATATATAAAAAAAACACAATAGGACCCCTTTAAGATTAGAATCAGGATTTCATCAATATTCATGAATAAGAACACGTCTTAACAACCACCATTGAAATGAATGGGGACTGTGATGCGTACCATAATTACACAAAACATCTGTGAACTCGTGCTAATCATACGTAATTTACATGTTGTGTAATGTCGTGGTAAATGTACGCTTTCTTGTGAGATCGGGCTCTACAAACATGTCTGAACTAATCCTGGGTAGAGTAACTCAGGTTCACAACTGGATTTGTGACCCTGGATTTTCTCAATGAAGCTGTGCACTTTCACAGAGCAGGCAGAGATTTGCATTTTGTCTAGCTCAAATAGATAAATCCACCCTTTTTTTTCTTTGCACAAAGTATCTGCTGAACAACACACAGCATTCTCCATTAAATGCAGCTCATCCGATGTGCGCAATGGTAGTGTGTTTTTCCTGATGAAAATGTGGTACCCTCTCCACTAGTAGGCGCTCTAGGGCACTGCCTTGATCGCCTATGCCCAGGGCCAGCTCTGGGCTTCAAGTGACTAAAATGGGTAAGCTTAGGACTGGGGCTTGGTCTAGGTTAAGATTTACCCTTTAAACCCAAAGAAAATGTTGCCACTTGGCTTCAACCAAATTTGCTGTTATTTTATGTTTTTAAAATATGCCATGGCGTTCATATTTTCTCATTCTCTGCTGCTTTTCTCTCTTCTTGCCCTCTCCTCACAAACTCCTGAATTCTCATTTTCTTAACTGATTCAGGTTATGATTTTGTCATGTGATTGGACAGATTATAAAGGTAACAATATTAATCTATATTTGTTCAGCGATTTCATCAAAAAGCAAATAAAATGAGATTCCATTTTTATTCTATTCTCTAGCCCTAGTCACTGTGTCATGTTCTGTATTTTTGATTTAAACTGAAAGAAATACAATTGTTGTCTAGAACAGGACTGCATCAGGACTAAACCAGTACATCTGAGACAATAGTGTAACCTTATCCCTTTAGTGAAAGCATTGACCTTGTTCATTCATGTTGTCACTCTTATCTTCACTACACCGAGAGAAATGTGCTTGAAATGTTGGTGGAGCTCCTCAGTCATGGAGCGTGTGCCGTTAAGAGAAGGTCGATGGCTGGAAGTGTCTGGCCTCACACTGGTTATGGATGAGAAGGAACTGGTTTCACTCAGGGTCAGGAGCAGGTCAAACTCTTTGGACTGGTTTAAAGTGTACTGACCATGGTTTAAAGTGTACTGACCATGAGTAAAGCTGTCTGTCTGTGGTCCAATGACGAGGTGCTGACAAGTTTCACTGTTGACCAATAGAGCTTGAGGTCATGAATTTTCAGTTGACTTAATGTTAAACCACTAGAGATTTTTAAATGCCAAATACAAGTTCAATGACAGAGTAAGAGATACATTTACCAGTGGTGATGCAGCAGTTACAATGGTTGATCTACTTTTTTGACTCATGTATTCTTATGGAAGTAAACCATGCTGCTAAAATGTCAGATTTTCCATTATTTACAGTTGTCTTTAGATTTTCCATATCATGGTCTATAGCAGGCTGTGGCCCAAGGGCCAAATCAGGACCCCAACTGCTTTGCCCCTGATTTTCCACACATTGGTAAATAATATTTGTTTTGTATTGACTGGTATGATTTGAGGTTTGTACATGTTCAGACCAGAGCCCTGTAATACAAACATCATTAAGTTCAGTGAACTTGGTGACAAACTGAGGAACTCACTTCAGTTAGTCAACTGAGCATGCAGCCAAATCACAGACACAGAAAGTATACTGCAGAGTTAATTTAAATGTCATGCATGGATACAACAGACTAAAGCACACATGTGCAGACATCACCAAACATTTATTGCATTGACCACTTTGTCTGAATGAGATGCGTCTTTAGTTCAGACAATTGTCTTTTGTCTGAGTCAAAGTGATGCGTAAAGATCCACAGCCAAATGTGATGTGTAAAGATCCTCAGCCAAATGTACACAAAGTGCAGTCACTCAATATTTCTTGACAACAAAAGAATGTATTAATCATCACACATATTAAATGGATTCTTTAGTCTAAGTACTGTTACATATAGGATCTCATGGCTCCCTTTTTTAAATAGGCTGCATGTGCATAGACATTGATATAAAAGAAAAAGCTGTGACTTTCGCATTTCTCCAGTTCCCTCTCTTTCTTCACAAATGCCTAAATTATTGTCTTTTTAACTTATTCGGAAACTTATCCTGGTCCAGAGCAGGTTATGAGTTTGCCGCATGTTGCCATAAAGACCTGCGCCGATTGGAAGTGATCCAGTTTTGTAGGACCGTCAGTCTAGGTTGAACCCAGAACTTACGTCGCTAAACCCCAAATCTAGCTTTGTAGTACAAGGCTCTGGTTTGGTTCTTTCTAGTCTATCTAGTCTTGCCCTCTTTTGGTTCTGTTCTGTGTTCTGAAATCTGTCAGGAAAAAAAAAAAAAAGATTTTATAGCATCTAATTAGTCAACGCGTTTGACCCCGGAAGTAGCTGAGAAGTCATGTTTTCTGTTAAATACAGAAAGAGAAAAGCACAGACATGCGGCACGGTGGCTGAGCGGATAGCGCTCTCGCCTCACAGCAAGAAGGACGCAGGTTCGACTCCCGCACGGGCCTGGGTCTTTCTGTGTGGTGTTTGCATGTTCCTCCCCGTGCCTGGGTGGGTTTCCTCCGGACACTCCGGTTTCCCCCACCAACCAGTAGCATTGCAGCGATCACTGCTCCTGAGGAAATGCTCCAGAGGCATTGAAGGATGGGTCAAATGCAGAGGACACATTTCCCTACAGGGACAATACAGTATACCTTACCTTACCTTATCTTCCTTTCCTACAATGCTCACATCTCCTGTGTTTGCATGTCAAATTATTCTACTTAAATCAGCCCAAAATACTTTTAGCGCTATGTTTGTTTTGGTCGAACGTGCTTTTCACAATGATGTGATTGGTCAAGCTAACCATAACTGTACAACTGGGGTAACTCAAGATGGTTCTCTTGATTTTATGAACATCACAAATCGTGAGAATCCATCTGGTAGAGGCATGCAGGTTAGGTGCAGTGGCCTCAAATCCATGAGTTTGACTCCCTGTCGGCCTTTGTGCATGTTCTTCCTGTGCACTCGGGTTCTCCTACCACTAAAAACATGTACAATAGAGGCTGTGCTTGGTTATAACAGCAACAGCTTCCCATAGAGAAGCAGCTGAAGTCTATTATTATGAGCTTGAATGTGTCTGGGAAGTCTTTCTAAATCCACTTATTGTAGTTTACTTTTTCTCTGGTGACCCACATTTGTAAAGCAGACAGAGTTATTAGTAAAAGACACATGTGACATAAATTAGCAGTCTGAGTTTGGTGATTTTGATAAACGACTGCTGACGCAAACTTAATGAAATATTTGCATACACATTAGCTCGTCTTGTTAGCAGAGTGTTGTGAGGCTGTCTGTCAGAGCGCTGAGTTTCCACAGCTCAGATCGCACCTGCCACTCCACGCTGCATGCTTTTAATTATGTACAACCTAAGTCTGTGGAAAAAATACAAATAAATACACTAATTATTAACGACTTGACAGGGAGAATATTCAAACAAACACAGTATTTGCATCGGTGGAGATGAGCTCATGCTTTTATCTGTTTGTCATCCAATTGTTGTAAGATTTTTTAGTCTTTAAAGGAGAACGTTGTAATATTTATGAAGTTGTGTGTGCATGAATATGTTTTTTCTTTTCACTGCATAAATATAATACAGTACATCTGTTACTGACAAAGTGACTCATTTTAAAAAATTCTTTCTATAATCTTATTAGACTATGTAAAGCCTGTCTACTTTTATTTTGTTTGTATAGATTATATTTTCCCCCATTTTGAGGAAATTGTATTTAATATATATTTTGTATGTTTGTTTCTTTGTTGTGGAAAGTTTGGAAGTGATTTAACAGCTCTGTGATGTTTGTAATCTATCGCCACAGTGTGGAATTTATCACAGGGACACGATCAAATATAATTTGAAATCTTCCCAAGGTCCACCAGGCCGCATGTTTGCCGTAAGCCTTGAAAACAGCCATTGAAATTGGCATTGGTTGACAAAATGCGCTGTGGTTTTGACGGAGAGAGTTGTAACCAGACCCACTCTATGTAAGAAGCCATGGTTTCTGGATCTCAGGCAATATATTGTATCAGGGATATTCAACTTTATTATTCTAAGGGACAGATTTTTTGGCGAGCCTCGGCTTCTGGGCCAGAGATGTCAGACAATTTGGGGTCAAGCAAAACATCATGAGATAAATACAAACAACTTCATCAGCATTACTTGCCTTTTTAACCAATAAGCAAACAAAGAAACAACAAGCCCAACTCAAAGGTCTAAACCAGGACCAAACCAAAGATTAAACCAGGCACAGGCCTTTTTGAATGTCACTTTAAGGTAAACTGGCAAATAGAGGGATTATTTGTTTAATACGCGTGCAGAAAGAGCTGCCATTGATTGATATGATTGACACAAGCTGTTGTCAGCTAATTACAAGAGGTTATCGCTGTACAAAAACAAAAGTTGGGCTGCAAAATCAACATATATGTTGATGTGTTATAGATGCATGCTTCTTCCAAGGTTTTACAAGCTTTAGTTACTGTCTACCTTGGAGCCCTGAGATATGTGACGAACCTAAAAGCTTTAACACATCATTGTGTGCTCTGACATGGTTGGTTTGTCCCTATGTAGACTGAAACATTGGCACCTTTTTATTTAAAAAGTAATGTTTATTAAGGACAATGTACAATTTTTCATTTAGCACAATGGCGGACATGCTTGGACCAGATTGCAGCTTACAGCTAATTTACATCTGTAGTCCTGGGGAGGGGAGAGGGGAGGCACATTGGACATGTTTTTAGATGTAGGAGGCTTTATAAAGCCATGTGAGGTTTACTTCCGCAGTATTTGGTAGATTATTTGGAGCCCAGGAGCTCTGGAGACTATAGCCTGAGGTCTCAGAGTGTTCTAACGCTGTCCGTAGAGTCAGAACTGAGTTGGGGAAAAAAGGCTTTTAGCTTTGCTGCACCTACGTCTTGGAATGAACTACAAACTGAAATTGGTCTAAGCAATCAGGTATCATTAAACATGTATAAAAGGCTTCTAGATGTATTAGAGGATCAGTCTTCATCTTTTAAATGTTTTATTTGAAATTTATAATTTTTATTTTTTGTGCAATCTTGTGTCCTTGTTTGTTTGTGAACTATATGTTTATTTTAATGTTTTGCTGCCTCTTGGCCAGGTGAAATAAAATAGAAAATAAAAACATTTGTGAATGAAATTTGACCCATTACATTCAAGTGAGTGAAAAAACAGTCTCAAGCTTCAGAGGCCAGACTTATGTCAAACCGGTTCAGACCTGATCCAAAACAGTTGCTCTATAAGTACACATTTGCTTGGAAAATGGGCTGTGGGCCGGATTTCAAAACATTTTTACTGTTAAGACTGGCAGTTTTATGTAAATTAATACAGTCAGAAGAAGCATTATGTTTGATGGCTGCACAAAAGAGAGAAAAAAAAAATGCAATCAACATTAGGGATTTGGTACTTTTACTGGATTTACAGAAAGTTGACGAGCGAAGGTTGTGTCCCAAAGTTCGACACACTTCTGCAAAATCTCCTCTTTACAAGCGGCCAAACAAAGGGCCAGAGATAAGGAACACACGGACGGACAGAAGAGACAAGGGAGGTCTTGTTTAAGTTAATTAAGAAATTTGCCCATTTTTCTTGTTGACATTGATTGGGCTGAAGCTCTGACTAAGCAGCTCCCCATTAGGCGTAAGGCCATGTGCATCCATCTTGGCTGCCTCCTCTCTGTGCTTCTGCTGCTGCTGCGTTCACACCGAGGCAAGGCCGTGATGGAGAGCACAAACTGATCTAGACCCGGTTTGGGACCGCCAGCCTCACTCCCAATCCATTAGCTCCCGTAAAATGCATGTATCATCTGCTGGCTCATTAGCATCATTCACCATTAACAATGCTCAAGTGTACAGGGTCATAATGAAGTATTTTCACAAGGAAGTTTTTCGCTCTGTAGGTGTGACCGGGCGGGTGAAGTTAGTTGTGATGATCAAGGTTGTACTTTGGATAATGCATTTTTTTTTTTCATTTTATTTTATCGGGAAAATGTACGCTTTTTATCGGGAAATCAGACTATAGCTACAAGCAGACTCTATTTGGTTTTCCTTAAACGGTTTCATTATGTCTGTCAAATTGTATTTATATTTAATGATGAATTGTCTGCTCCCGTGTGCGCTCAGGCCCGCCGATTTCTCCTTTCTCTTCAGGACCAGCAGAGGGGATCTTGTTGGAAGGTGTACTTTTTTTGTACTTTTTACTAAGTTGCTGATGACATAGGCCAAAATATCTCTGTGTGGATCTATTTTAAACTATGTTTAAACAAGAAATTTTGGTGTAAATTACGTGGATACGCACTTCTAAAGACGCGCTGTGTAACAGAATCACATAAGGAAACAGTAAGGAGAGATTCTGCTTCTCCATTGGTTAGTGCCGCCGCTGTTCCAGGAACATGATCTGCGTCACGTCTAACGAACATGGAGCGGGACCAACGAGCTGCCTGACTTTATTATGTTGTGTTTTATCGGATCTACCTTACAACCTGCCTCACCTCTGCTGCTCAGGGCGAGCGAGGTCGAAGAGCGCCGACATTGGCTTTTTAATTAGAAGAGAGAGAGAAAAAGGGCAAGGGTGAAATGCTAAGGATCGTTTGAAATGCCCATCGTGAAGACGAAAGCTAAAAACATCAGTTTGAGTAAAACGGCTTGTGAGAGGTAAGTCATCTAAACATTTACTTAATATTGGATGAATATTGTCAACTTTTTCCTAAGTTAAAGACAGCTGTAATGTTTTGGCTGGATCCGCGGGTAAAAAAAAAAAAAGCCTGACTCGTACGCACTGATTAATCAGCGGTGTTGGTCTTGTCCTGTGACAGACCACAGGCCACGTGTCGCTGCAGAGTTCTCTGTGTGCGATGTCCACCTGCCCCGCCCAGAGCCCACTCCTCACACACGAGACGCTCAGCTTGTTGCTCAGCGCGGGCCATAGCTTTTATCTGAGCGCCCAGTCCCGCTCTCAAGGGCAAACACTTCTGTCACGGTCTGTAAAAGTTCCTTGGCACTGAAGGCTCTGTACATTCTCTGTAAAATCACACTTTTGCAGAGAGACATTTCTGTTAGCTCTGCACGTTGATGCTAACTGGTTTGAAGTCAGTTAATTAAACGCTCCTTCATATACACATTTATATATGTAGAAAAGTGCATGCAACACAAAATCATAAATCCTTGAACGCCAATTTAGAATTGTTCACAATGTGCATCTGTTTGAGGGATAATGCTAACAGCTACAATATGCACATGCCCAGGTATTTCTGATCTTTTTGTAGGCTAATGCTAACAGCTACAATATGCACATGCCCGGGCACTTCTGATCTTTTTGCAGGCTAATGCTAACAGCAAAGAACAAAATTCATAAAAACTGTTACCAAATGGTACTACCATGAACCAACCTGCAAAACTGACTAAAATTGGGGAATGACTAGTCTTGGAATAAAACTAGGGGAATTACTAATGCATGCTACTACTAGTTATTGCTGTGTTCATAGGCTAAATACTGCATACAAAATAATGAACATAGAGCATAAATCTGCCAAGCAAATAAATTAACAGTTAAGTAGTAGTTAGTGATAGCTTACAAACATTTAGTGCATCTGGCAGTAGTCAAACTGAACAAAAAAACACATTGTGCTCAACAAAGAGGAGGTTTTTGTTTCATATACTGTACATAGAACATGATAGTACCGCTATGCTTTCTGAGCCTATTTTTGTAGACTTTCTTATGAGTGTGTTCCATTTTTGAGAGCATGCACAGAGACAGAAGGTGCACCCTCAGCCTGGGGGAGGAATTCCGTAGGATGTACATACTGCAATGTTTTGAGTAAGTTATATACAAGTGATTTTCAGATTAGTTTGTTTTGGAACATTTTTCGTACAATCTGAAACACACTTTACAAGCCGCGATTATGCACCAAGTCACTCCAGGCTCATCGTATTCATACTGCAGGTTCTCTGTTTCTGGTATGTTTATGGTAACGGAAAAGTCCTGATTAACTTTAAATTAATGCTGCTAAAAGCTCCTCTTCTCCCTTTTGTGATATAACCTTTGAATAGCAGAGTCAAATGTAAGTTTGTGCTTTCCTATAGGCCGGTCGCAACATGTATGTTGAGCTATCGATGTTGGAAAAAAATAATAATTAACAAAAAACAATTATTTGCTAATAAACATATGCTATAAAAGCATAATAAGATAACTTCTGAAATGTTGCATATTTGTAAAAGGCAGCAAAATAAAGCACACAAAAGTTATAAACATCAAAATAACTATATATAATAGAAAGCACTACCAGAAACATTGAAAAACAAGTTTAAAATATCTTGTCTTTATTTCTTCATGAAATGTAGATTGGGGCAGTTATACGTCTGATTCTTCTTTAGTTGGTATCTTGTTTTGTTTTGATTTCTTGTTGATTTACTTATTCCTGCATAATGAGATGATGTCATCTCATTATGCATAATACCATGACGACAACAGAGTTTAGAATGTGAGAGATTGTAACACATTCTGTGATGTCACACTTCTCACTTTTGTTCAGACTCTCGAACTGGAAGCACACATATACAAGCTAAGAGCAACTTTTGGACAAACCTTCACAAAACCTACGCAGTTTATCTTCTACAAACGTAGAACTCATACACAGCCTCGGAAGGAGATGCTCTTCTACCAGCCATCCTTCAGCCTATCTTTCAAAGAAGGTCTCCAACCTTGTGATTGCCTGTTGGCTGGGGTGCTGGCTTGTAACATGGCGTGCCCTAAATATGAGCTTGCTGGACTCTAAGTGTGTCCCCTGGGGCCTTCTCTATACCATCAGTGTCTCAGTGCTCAACACAACTGTGATTGGGACAGGACCTACAGAGACAGCTGCAAAGAACAATGCAGCGGCAGAAATGCTGAAGCTAATGGGGTTGAAATGCCCCAAATACAACGCCCTGATGGACAACAAACATCAGATTCAACAAGACATTTGGGAATCTCCAGATGTCATCATTGAAGACATCTATGAAGAGTTTGATGACGAACACCAAGAACTCAGAGAAGAGGATGCAGGCTCTGAGCTGAACCAAGCAAATGAGGTCAGCCAGACCTCAGAGGCCAATCCACTCTCAGACCTGGCCCCCCCAAAAGTGCTGATGGAGAATTTGATGGCCCCAAAACCAGAGCCTGAAGCAACAATTCCGCAAGACCAGGAGGTCAGTGATGAAAAAAACACAATCACTGATCAGTTAGAAGATCATGAAGATGTCTCAGTTCTTCTCGAAGTCTTCGACGTACCACGCCCTGATGAGCCGCCCGTCCTGGACTCTGATGCTTCGTTCCACGTTGACAAAGATCCTGACGTATTGACTCAGAGTGTGGATGTAACACTTCCACCATCTGGCCAGGAGCTCACCCCTGACGAGGAGCACGTCTGTGAACCTCCTGAAACAGAGAAGAGTCAACCTGATTCCACCACTGATGACCCTTATGTTCCCAACAAATTGATTGGACCAGAGCCCTCAGACATTCTGCCCGAGGTCCTTCAAACTGAGACTGGCTCAGAGGAGCAGAGTCTATGCAAGACCCAGTGTGAGAGACATCATACCTCAGACTTGTTCGCTTTGTCTGAGGTCGTCCACACAATTGGGACTGGCTCAGTTGAGCAGAGCCTGTGTGAGACACATCTAGACATGAACAGTCACACAGCTGAAATGTCTGAGGGTTCATATCAAACCATACAGGAGTCTGAGAGGTCTCTTCGTCCTCTGGATGAAGTGGTGTTGAGCTCTGACCAAGTGCACCTTTCTGAAAACATCAAGGAGGTCGGCCAGACCGCTCTACAGGAGTATCCATCTGCAACCTCTAATATTTGTTTTTACAGCCAAGAGAAGCCCACCAGCCCTCAGATCCAGGATGAACCGTCTGTGGCGTATTTCCTCATCCGAGCTCTGGTACAAAAGCTGATCCAAAAGCAACACATCAAGCAAGAAGACCAAGCTGAGATGGTCAGTGTGCTGCTGAAGAACACCACAGAGCACATTTCCAACCAGGATGTCCAAATGAGCATCAAAGACATGAGATACGTGGCCAGAGCCGCCGCCAAAGACCTACTGAGGGACTCCGAGTTCCAGAGAATGGGGCTGAAAGCAGAAGACAAGGCTTTTCAGGAAGCAGTGGTGAAACACCTAAATAACCGTCTGACCAACTTCCTGTTTGGGCCAAAGCAGTCCAGACTTGCTCGACTGTTGACTGCTGTGAGAAAGTTCTTCAGATGCACTCATCATTGAGTGCATCAAATAAAAACATTCCTGCATTGCAAAAAGAATCGTCTCATCTATAGTTTATTTAATGTTGCAAATAAGAGTATTAACACTTTAAACCACGGGTGTCAAACTCAAATGGTGGTAGGGCCAAATCGATCAGAGTCAGAGTTGGTCGAGGCCGTATTTTAAAATATATGTCCCTCTGTGTTAAATTCAAAAATGGCAATAGGGCTGTAAATATAACACTTTTACTGTATATCCAGAATTATATTGTGTCACATTACATTATATTGTACATAATTTCATTGCAAGAAAATTTTGGACAAATTGTACGCCTTTTGCTACATTCCAGTGCATATTACATTTAATAGTCACATCTCAGCATTAAATGGCGCCACTATCAATAATAATCTGAAATCATGCTCAGGGGCCACATGATATCTTCTTGAGGGCCGAATTTGGCCCCGGGCCTGAGTTTGACACCCCTGCTTTAAACCCTCTTTAAGCTCTGGCTACAGTGACCAACAAATAAAAAATACATTAGATCAATGCTAAAGTCATTACACAAACTTACGGCAATGCCTTGTTATTACTTCAAGGTGTTAGCAACAGATGCTTTACACCTAAATAAACATGAAATAATTATGCAGAATACTTTGAAACCGTTCACAACGTTTTTAGCTTCTTAGAACATTTTTAACACATGAAATAATTCATTAAAGAAAACCATTGCCTTAAGGGCACATGGTCCACTGTGTTAGCAGTGTAAACCCACTGCTCTTTATGCAACACATTCTTTTGTTGTTTAAGTGTGACAAAACACAGTGCTGTTCCAGTGATGGCCGCGTGTATATTATATTTTTGCAACTTTTACAATGCTAGAACTAGTTATTCCTGTCAATATTGGTCCGATCATTATGAAATAAATCTGGGACAGAGTTTAGACAGTTTTCTGTCAGAATAAGTCTGCTACAAGTCTGTGTGTGGAGGAGACTTTTTACAACAGCTGCTCAAAGATACAAAACATGACCATTCATAAAAGTCTCTGTGTGTGCACAGTATCGTGACAGGTGGATCTCGCAAGATCTTGTCCCATCTCTACTAAATATTATTAATTCTTAATAACTTTGTAAAATTGCACATTAATTTTTCTGGGACATAGGAGTGTTTTAAACATTGAGAACAGTAATAAACCTCAAGGACTGTGTTAAACAAGGTATTAAATATGTGTGTGTGCCACTTTGTGAATGGCATTTTTTTGTGTGTGTGTGTGAAAAATAGTTGCATTATATTTGAAATGTGGAGTGAGCAGGGGCTGTGAGCTTGCTCAGTTACTTTGGTCCAGCAGCAGTATGATTGTTGATTTACATGACCACCTACCAATTGTTTTCATAACACCACGTTCTTTTTTTTACATTGAGTTCATTGTAAACCATTATTCACCGAGAATGAATCCTTGAGGAATAGAACTTGAGTGCAGAACTGATAAGCCGTTGCCTTGTTTTGATGTAACTTGCATCAAATATAAAGGTCAGTATTTTTATTTTATTTATTTTATTTTTTTTGTAAAACACACAATGTAAAATAGCTTAGAAATAGAAAAAGTTCCATCAATTCCTGTCCAAAACTGCATAACTGATAAGCCCGCCTCTTCATTTTCAGATTTTAATGTAAGAAGCAGCAAATGTTTTATTTGTATTTTGTTTATTGTTTTAAATTGGCTATGTGACTATTTTGAACCAGACCCCAGGATTCAAAAATTGGTACGTAATTAGTATGTAGCTCCTGTAGTCATTTATTTGCTTAACCCAGTGATGTTTCGGGCATTTACGGGACTAGATTTATATAGTGATACCAACTAATACTGCAGGCCATTTTTATTGCTCTACAAAATGTCCAAATCCAAGCATTAAACCAAATCTTAACCAGGACTAAACCAGGTCTGAAGTGGAACTCAATCAGGACTGAAATATACACAGTAAAAATGATCTTAAACTGGATAACGAGAGAATAAATGCTTAAAATAAGTCATATTTATCATTGTTTAAGCGCATTTTAACGGTCTTCAAATAAGATTTGCCCATGACAAGAGCAAATTGGATTGTTTGGCTAAAAATACAAAAAATACAGCATTTTCTTACTGGAAATTTGTCAAAAAATGCACCTGGAATTGAAACAAGAAAAGACACTATACATTCAAAACTTATTTTCAGACACTTATTAACATATTAAGAAACTTAAGTTGGACACTAAATCTTGAGTAAAAACCCGAATAATAATCCAGAAATATACAAACAAGAGAAATATGTTTTGTAATTTTTGGAAAGTGAATGGAGGGCCAAGTCATCTCTTTGGAGGGCCAATTTGGCAATCGGGCCTTAAGTTGAATAGGCCTGCTCTACACACTTCAAGAGGTACCCCGTCATGAAGTATTGCATGATGATTTTTGTTAATATTTGAAAACAAGTGCATCTTAACTTTTTTTTTTTTTTTTTTTTTTTTTTAAAGGCAAGCAAGAACACTTTTGTGGTGGCCACCAATTTTGACAAAAAGAAAAAAAAAATGTTTAAGATGGAAGGACACATTAACAAACAAACTGCAGAGGTCATACACAATTATGAGTAAATATAGACCCCACTGTAGTATAGATGTCAACCCATGTCGTAAAATCATAGTAAACGTCTTATATCGAAATCTTTATTGTCAAAATTGGCGGCCACCACAATAACATTTGTAAAAAAAAATCATTTCATATTGACCAATGGGGTCACATTTTGTTCACGTGACCTGGTTGATAGTTGTATATAGGGCTACGTTCACTCTGCAGGTCAATTCTGATATTTTTGCACCTATGCGATCTCTATCTGATTTGACCATGGCAGTATGAACGGCACAATTCCATTTTTTTTTCAAATGCGACCCTTGTGGAAACTTTATGTGGAAACAAATCAAATCTTTTCAAATGCGACTCCGGTCTGAGCGCTCATGTCGCATTCATCCGACATTACGTCACAAAAGTCAGCAAGTCAAATCAGAAACAGCGGCAGAAGGAACTGAAAACTGTCAATGGAGGAGAGGGCCTCATAAAGCTGGACTGCCCAATAAACTCCACTCACAAACTCCGAGATGACACAGCTAAACACAGCCTGTTTAGTAACCAGTCCACAATTATCACAACTACTGCAGCAGAGCATCAGGTCAGTCAGAGGGAGAGATGCAGGACAAACAAGGTGGAGAATCTTTCACTCACCTCTGGAAAGTTTTCAGGTTAAACTGTAGTGTCATCCAGGTCCTTTCATCCATTCCGCACAAATCAGTCACATAAAGTCCACAAAACATCGCTGCAAATCCGTTTAGAAAAAAAATATATATAAAAAATGGAAAAGTACGAATTGTGTTGTTTTTGTTGGCCTGGTCAAGTTATTATGACGTCATTATCGCTGGACTACTTCCTGTCAGTGTCGCCAACTTTCTGTTCTTCAAACACATTTCTCTGTGACACTGCACCACATTTTATACATGAATTAACAGTTTGGATTTGTATCTATAGTAGTGTAATGTTCTGAATGTTTTCGGATCAGATTTTTTTCCACATATGAAAGCGTCGCGTGTCGCGTTTGAAAAAAATCGGAATTGTGCCGTTCACACTGCCCTGGTCAAATCAGATACAGGTCGCATATGGGAAAAAAAGTCGGAATTGACCTGCAGTGTGAACGTAGCCTAATAGTCAAATCTGTCTTAGCTCAGTCATGTCTGATGAAAGGCTAGACGCTCCAAACGTCACTGGGTTAAGCAAATAAATATCTACAAGAGCTGTGCAGACCATCTCTTTTTTCTTGCATGTTTACCCTCTGTGTCCTGCACGCTTTTTAGAACGAGGATGTGCGTGTTTTTCTGCTGTGTTCACTTTATAAGTCAATACTTTATGAATAAACTCGAGCCACAATTTGGACATGCCTGGTCTGTAGCCCTAATAAGTCGACACCAAAAAGTCTGAGTTTCCTCTCTTAGGAATATCTGAACCTACATGATAGTATTTCCTGCATTCTGGTGATTTTTTTTTTTCAATTTGGCCAAGCAGACAACATATTGATGGATTAAACATAAGAGTTTAGTTAAGGTAGTTAACAGTTATTATTGACCTATCAAACTTTGTGTAGGACATCATCGGTATTGCTCACTTTATATTGGAAAGAAGACTAAAAATCATATTCCAGATTATTTTATTTCCCATGACATTTAACTTTTTTTTTTGTTTATTTATTTTTTTTTTTTAATGTATTTTACATGACTGGAAATTTGGCTACAGGACGCACAATACATGCCTTGCTATAAGTCTGAATTGTTTGAATAATGACAAGTGTGCAGGGATAGGTGGTAGGTGAAGACAGAGCTTTTCTGAGCAGCTGCAGGACAATACAAGATTACTCAAGCATGCAGGAATCATTCTTAATAAATCTTTTAGTAAACGATTGATGAGAGCATGCAGTTATAGCAAGGTTCAAAACTTAGATAAATAGATTTTACACACTAGGTCTCCTTTAACAGAGCATCAAAACGTATAGGATGTTTTCAATTATTTGTACATGACAACATCACAAGGTGGAACTATGTTTTTAGTTTAAGAGCAGCCTAAATGCTTGATTTGTGTGTTACATGAATGAGAAAGAGATGAAACACAACTCAACATATATTGACAAATGATCACAATGTATTCTTGAGTTATTAGTGAAAATGTCTGTAAAGTTGCAGTTGTTTTGGATCAAGCCACACTTTACCATGAGCAGGAGGAGGACAGTTCTATATTGGAATATTTAAATAGTTTGAACGAGGCAAATGGACCTTAATTATTGTTATTTTGTATATGTCTTGGCTTGGAGTTGCAGCACTGAACTAATTGCCCAGGCTGAGTGAGGATTGGCTGGGACATGGACACCTGGCTTTACCTAAGAGAGCCTCCGTTATTCTACCTCTAAACTTAAGTTGCTGTGTCTGTTTTGGGGCTGATTTGAGTCGATGTAAAGGAGATAAAGGCAGACTGATTGTCACTTTAAATCACGCTGCAGTGTTGATGTGCCCTCAAGCTGAAATGGTAAGAACCATTTCCACCTCTGCGGCAGGGAGCCTGACCAAATCGGCGCACTAGAGCGCTTCAAACGTGCTTCTCATTCCCCTGGTCACTTGTGGTGTAAGCCTGCTTCACACCTGGAGAGGCGAGCTAGTGCTTTTCTCTCAGCTGGAGTGACTGCTGTTCCTGCGCATTTTGGGGACATTATTTAATTTTTATTCCCTCTCTCTTGTTTTTGTTCCATCCGCAGAACTCAGTGGCAGTCGCCTCTATCCATTTACCGCTGGCTGGTACGCCTATCTCCTCCTCTGCGCTGCAATCTGTTGATAACTCCACTTGCAGGCTGCAGTTTATCGTGTTTCGCAATGGGAAACTCTTCCCCTGCACCGGGAATTCTTCAAACCTCGCGGACGATGGCAAGCGTAGGAGCGTTTCGACACCAGTTGCTTTCACCAAATTAGGTAAGAGGAAATCCATTTTTATCACTGTGCTTGTGATGTCAACGCTGTGGACGAGTGGACTGTGTGTGCATGCAGACTAGACCAGTGCTCTCTGCGCAACATGTTGGCAGACTGACTTTGCTTTGTCAAACAAATGAATGTACAATGGTGCCGCTGCGTAAAACTTTACCAACATGACATTTAAGGCTTGTTTATGTTTACGCACACGCTGTTTGCCCGTGTCCCTTCTTTCCCCGCTTGTGACTGTCTCTCTCGCGGACTTTTCCCTCTCTCAGATGGCTGCAGCAGCCTCCGGAGCGCCGTGCACTCCTCCGTGACCATCGCTCTGAGGCACTTCGCGCTGGGTGTCGACCCCACCGCAGCCTACTGGGACTTTGACCTGCTGGATGGCCACGGCGGCTGGAGGGCAGAGGGCTGCCACATAACGGGCACCGGAGGCAATACGACCACCATTCACTGCAGCCTGCACCACAACAACTTTGCTGTGCTAATGGTGAGTAGTATAGGTCTAGAGTCATCCATCCATCCACCTCCCACCACCTCCTCCTCCTACATTACCACTGCTTAGGGCCTATTACGGATCAAATGCTTTTTCTTCTACTACATGGGAGTCACGTGTTGTACGAAGCCCTTCATACAGGGGACGTTAAAAGCTTCCTTATTGTTGCTCTCCAGCGGAGGGGAAGGATTTGTCTAATGCGCAACGGGGATTTATTGGCTTTGGAGTAAATTCTATCCTGGAAATGAGAAGTTGCGTGTCTCTTCGTGTAGCCTGCTGCCACCCAAAAGCTGAGGGAGCGGGGGGACGCAGGCAGCGGCTGTGAGACACGAGCGGGGACGCGGATGTGGATTTGGCTCGGAACAACGCCGAGCGAACATGTTGGGAGTCGTTTAACTTCGACGCTGCTGCTGCCGCTGCTGCTACTGCTGCTGCTGAGATGCCTCGTTTTTCTCGCTCCTCGTCACCGCTCCTCTGTTCCGTCTCCACGAGGATGATCACCAAAAGCGCAATGGCATCGCGTCGCGCTGTGTCTACTCCATAGAGAGGGAAAAAAAGCACGCTCCCCGCGTCTTTTTTTTGGATGCAAAGAAAACCTCCGGATGTTTACCGAAGAGTGGGATGCGTTAGACTGGGAGGTCAGTTTTTGAGTTACCGCATGAACTAAGTCTTGTGTCATGAGTTCGTCTGATTACACCTGAAGCTATTGTGTCGATGTGTGTGCGTTTGTGTGTTGGGTACCAAAAAAAAAAAGCCGCATAGGAATGAGTGTCGGAATAGAGAGCGCCATAGGGGAGCACGCAGGGCTGGGAGAGTGCCCTGTGGAGAATACTAAACTGCTGTCAGATGGATAGCAGATGTCACATTGTCATTGCGTTTCTGGGGAGCTTGTTTGGAAAGGCGTGCGTGTGCGTGTCACTGTGCGCCAGTCTCGTTTCAAGTGTCTGTGTTTGGTTGTTTAAAAAAAAACACCCAGAAAAACGTCTCGTGTGTCCGTCTGCGTGGCTCCGGCGGTGTGTGATGATGGTGTGTGCCGCTGCTGCTGAATTGGATTGCTCGCTGCTGTTGCTTTTGCTTGCTTGCTTCGCGCGTCTCCTTGCTAATGCAGTCACCACACCCGCACGGTCTCTCCTCCGCAGTGCCCGTCCAAAACGACCCTTATTTACGGGGCTTGTGACATCACTCCCCCGGTTGACCTCATCCCCACAAACCTCCCCCTCGCGCTACACTGACCCCGGGTTTAGGAGACCTGTTGCGTAAGGGTTTGTCCGTGTCCAAACGCGGAGGGTGTTCGATTGGTTACAGGTTGGCTGCACGTTGACTCAAGCTCTTTTAGTGAAGCCTCTGAGATGTGTTCGAAGTCAGTTTTTGAGTTGAAAAGTTGCAGCTAACATGCAGTTTAGCTACGCTTCCTTTGTGATAATCATTTTGTGGTTGATCAAATGTTTGTTGTCAACTCATTTTAAAGACATGGAGGTCGTGTTCTTGATTTGGCACTTAACTGAGTTTGATTGGATTGTTACAAGTGGGGTGATTTGTGCCAGTGGAGAAGTTGTGCCACCTCCTGTTTCTAAAGAACCATAGAAGAAATTGGTCATGTAACAATACATTATTGAAGACTTAGCCATTTCACTCATTCTGTGTGTCCATGAGAAATACAGACATTTAAGTAGGGAAAAAAATAAGTTTTCACCCTAGAAGAAGTACTATAATTACATATTAGGAGTGTTAAAGGGCACAGTAAATTCACAATTCAGTTCCAAACAGTAGCTAACTCATGTCTTTGCTGCTATGATCTATAATAATCCCATTATGATCCCACCTTAAATGTGACTTGGATTGGTCATGTTTAGGGGCTTTTAGTGGATTTATAGGTTATAGGCTAATAAGGCTTGGTAACGTTAGATTATTTTTTTTCCAATACCAGTACTTTAACAATATTTGCTTTTTGAGAACGGTTCCTTAACTGAACCCTTTTTTCGGTCCCTGCTTTCTTTTTAAATGTTCATTATAAGCCTTTAGTGATGTTATGCTACATGTCAATCAAATCTTAAAACAAAGAAAAAGTCTTTGTTTGTCTCAAAGAAAAAGTGTTTAGAAATGAATCAGCTGTTCCTCACGTGGACTTTCACCTGTAGCGCTAAAAGTTTCAATTTCTCACCATCCTGTAAAGAAGGGAGCCTCGTTGCATGAGAAATACAGACATTTAAGTAGGAAAAAATACTTTTTGCCCTAGAAGAAGTACTATAATTACATATTAGGAGTGTTAAAAGGCACCATACATTCACAAATCAGTTTCAAACAGTGGCTAACTGTTCACTTTCTCTTTACTGCCATATTCTATAATAATCCTTTATGATCCCACCTTAAATGTGACTTGGATTGGTCATGTTTAGGGGCTTTTAGTTGATTTCATTTATTGGGCCAACTTATCAGTAGTTCTTTTGTTATTCATAGTTGTTTTGGGTGCACACTTGCATATAATTATCCAAGTGCTGGTTTTGTCTTATGCATGGTCAGATTATAAGAACTCGAATAGTTATGAGAGCTTTCGCCATGCTCTCGTTTGGATTAGTCGATCAGGAGGGCTTGTTTTTGGTTGACCATGAAATCGCTTGTTTGCCAGTGTTGGGAAAAAGAACCCAAAACATTTACTTGGGAACTTAGTTACTGCCCTAAGAAAGTAACTTATGCTGTGTTCCAGTTGTCCTTGGAGTTCAGACCACAGAGTGATATGTGTTGTGTTGCGTGTTCCGGTGGTGAAGTTGAATAACTTTCACAGTAACGAGCCAATCATATAACTAACAGCTAGGGATTTGCCAAAATGAGCTGAAAAACAGATCTCGTAATGTCGATTTATCAACTGGAACATTGTTGTTGCGTTTACTGTTTGTAAAGCATAGCAAGAGAGTGAATTTCTGCTTCTGTAGTCGTTAGCAACATATAAGGGCAGAAGTGCATAAGCAGACAAAACTGTAGAGACAAACTAAAAAGGAAAAAACAAACAAAAACACAGGTACCATCAGTTATGAAGCTGTCGTAGGTTTCAGTTTGTCTAAGTATTGGAGTAAGAATTCTGAGTTGGAGGGCTAGTCCAAGTCAGAACATCCTGGAATACACTATTAGTTACAATACTTTGTAATTACTTTGTGTGTAATATTGCAGGCATCAATCAAATACAGGTTTTTATTATTTAAACAGAGGTAAACTACAAATGAGCTGCTTGAACAGTAGAACTAATAAGGCTCGGTAATGTTTGATTTGTTTTTTCAATACCAGTACTTCAACGATTTAACTTACCCCTTTTTTCGGCCCCTGCTTTCTTTTTAAATGTTTATTATAAGCCTTTAGTGATGGTGTATGTCAAATCAAATTTTATAACGTTCTGTAGTTTGTCTCAAAGAAAAAGTGTTTACAAATGAATGAGCTGTTCCTCACGTAGACTCCCACCTGTTTCCCTTTCTCACCATACGCTGCACTTAAAGAAAAGTGCGATGCGGAGAAATACAGAAGGCTGATTGCATATGTTTTAATCTGACTTGTTAGGCTGCGTCAGGCATGGACCACAGCGGTTTACGTTTGGGATTATGCTTTTAAACTGGAGCCACGAGCAGGACGGCAAAGTTTTGATTTTATTGTGTTCTTGGCGACATTCTTAAGTGTCAACTTCAGACTGTGAATGGATCAAGTGGATTTATAAATCTCAACATGCAGACCTTAGACAGAAAAGCTTGCACTGAAGACGGTTAGTAAGTAGTAAGTAAGTAATCTTTATTTGTACAGCGCATTTCACTGACACAGAGTCACAAAGCGCTTCACAGGACATGCGTATTGGTTGGTGGGGAGTGCCCGAGGAAACCATCCAGACACGGGGAGGGACATGCCAATAACTCCACACAGATAGGTCCCGGCCCGAGCGGGAATCGAACCAGCAACCTTCTTTCTGTGAGGTCAGAGCACCATCTGAAACATTTTTTTTTTTTGTTTTTTTTAAGAACTTTGTTTGGGAGACATGCAGCTTGTGCAGAGCAGAATCATAAGCTTGTGTGTAGTTTGTTTACAAGAACTACCATGTGAATGTTTGGGAGAAGGAAGAAGGGATCGCTGTGACGTAGTTCTTGTTATTGTGGAGGCTAAGGCTACATGGTGTTTTTGCCGTTTGTGGAGTGGAGTTTGTGTCATTGTAGAGCGCACATGTGGCACACGTGTTGTTTCTTGTTCTCTGCTTATTGAGGCGGACATATGTCAAATAAAAATTTTTGATGTTTTATTCCTATTCTAAAATTGCTTCCTCATTACGTTTTGTTTGTGAAAATATCTTTTATTTCCCCCAAAACACCATTCTGAATGTTCCTGATCTCTGATAACATAGATAGACCTCTGAGATCTTCTACACACTGTTTTTAAGTCTGCAGCATTAGCATATCAGTCCAAATAGATTTGATTGCTTATGCTGTGAAATTTCCTTTTCAGTCAGTAGTTAGAGCTCCAACCCAATTTCTGACATTGGAAAAACCTGTTTGTCATGTATGGTTTACTAAACTCTTTTGATTGGTTCTGGTGCATGAGATTACAAAGAAGCATGTTTGAAAGAAGAAAACAACACAAAAAATGCACCATAGTCTCTTCCTAGTCCTTTAAGGCTAGGAAGTGAAAAATGGCACCAAAATTACATTGTATTTTCAGTTCCAGTATTTCCCAAACGTTTTTGATCGGTTCCGATTAGGAATTGTTTTTCGATGCCCAGCCCTAATAACTATAATGAACGAAAATCAACAATACAAATGATTGTGACTCTGTTTCAGCTGCTGATCTGTGGCTCTGAGCTGTTATTATTTCACATAATAAGTCAGGTTTGTAAATGTATTTTCAGAAGAACCAGTTACAGTAGCTTAGTTACACACAACACTGTTTTTGCCAGTATGAATGGATCTAAAGTTGCCAACACATGCGATGACTAAATTAATAATGGCAATATGGCTTGGTCAAATCGATAGCAGCAAAGTTTCCATTTGTGAATAAGATTTCTGTAGGCACATGCAAGTAATTTGTCCATTCAACCATTATCATCATCATGCTGTTCATCTTATGTTGATTTTGATTGGTTTGTCAATTGTCCTGGTCTGATCTATACACACAATGTTTCTCTAGCCACTGTTCAGCCTAAAATACCAAACAGAAACTATTTGGAAAGTGGTCAATATGCAGTCATTTGTCTAAACGAGCTCGGAACGCCCCAAACAATGCACTTTATGGACTTTCTCTTGAGGCACATCTGTCGAAATGCTGCTTTCTCTCATTGATCGCGAATAATTAGAACACCGACGGTTTATTAATGAGTTTAAGGCAAGCGAACGGCAGTGGATTATATACGGTAATCGAATATTCACATACGGATAATAATTGGTTCTTGTTCAAAGCTGTGCATATATCATACACTTGCCCACGCTTCTGTCTATAAATATATCTATATTACTGTCCCATCGCTACTGGTGTAAAGACGGAAGAACGAGGAGGATTCTCTCATTAGGAGTCATTGACTTAGGGCTCTAAAAGTTCCAGTCGATTTCTAGTCAATAACCAATGCTAGTGACAAAGTGCATGTTGTGTTCTTTTTACTAACCAAGCTTGTTAGCCTCTTAGGTTAAAGTCTCTGATTGTTTGCTTTAACACAGGTTATTATCAATGTTGATGTTAAGTTTATCAAAAAGGATTTTGTTTTAGTTGATCAAACGTCTTATTTAATTTTGGTGTAGGGGTTCCGAGTTGGTTGTGTGCTTGTGTAACCGGTTCATTATATATAGTGTTATAACTACGCAAAATTGTCTCTTTTGAATGGGACGAGATCTCGCGAGATCAAACTGTCATGATACTGTGCGCACACGTACTGAACTGTCTCGTGAGATTTTTTCCATGGTCATAAAATTAAGTTTTGTATCTTTGAACAGCTGTAGTAAATATTCTCCTCCACACACAGACTTGTAGCAGACTTATTCTGACAGAAAACAGTCTAAACTCTGTCTCTGTTTTTATTTCGTAAAGATAGGACCAATATTGACAGAGATAATTAGTCCTAAACATTGTAAAAGTTAGCACGAAAAATATAAAATTGTCAAACATAACAGCGCAGTGTTTTTCACATTTAAACATAGTTTAAAAAAAAGCCACAAAGAGATATTTTGGCCTTTATCATCTATAACTGTAAAAAGTAGGAAAGTCTCCTCATCTGTGTGTGTCTGGTCCCTGTCAGCAGCAGCAGCGCTGTGAAGCAGGAGAAAGGGGGCGGAGTCTGAGCTACACACAGGGGAGGGATCAATTTCAGTCAAAACTCATATAGTTGAAATAATAAAAAAAAAGGTGATACACATAATGAAAGGTAAAGCTAAACTAAAATAATAGAAACTAACAATATTAAATATTACAAATTACATTTTGTAATTTGCCTTGTTTAGATTCTAAATTAAAACAACTAATGCAAATTATTTAAAAATCTTGTCTCGTCTCGATCTTGTGGACCCAATCTCATTGTTAGTCTCGAAAAAATTCTGTCTCATCCCACCCCTACTGTTTATTTTACATACAGTATCTGGCATCCAGTCACTGCTGTCATGGTCCGCCCACGTTTCTTCTTCATGTGTCATAACTTCCTCTTCCCTCTTATGTTATACTTTGATGGAAGGATGGATGGTTATCCAATATAATGCTGTGTTTATTATTATTCTACCTTTATTCTGGTCATTGAACAAGCTATACTTGTATTAAGTCAATATTAAGCCTTTGAGTTGTTCCAATGTTTTTATTTATTAACGCGAAGAAGTCTAGAAAAATGCTGACATGTCATTGTCTCTTTGTAGTTTGGGTCAACTGTAGCAGCAGATGTTGGCTCTGTTCACTTTTATTGTAATCCTGTGGTTCACTCAATCATAAACCAGAAAACACAACCCAGAAAGAAATACACCGGGCGGGCACACTTGTATGGCTACATTACGAATTTAATAAAGAAAGTACTGGTATTTTGTCTGTTATATTTTATCTGTAATGCTAATGCACTGCTGGTATTTTGTTGTCTTCTCTATGCGAGACAAAAATGCTGCAAATATATCTACAATCCCTTTTTATTGCAAGAGTGTAGCGCACTCACATTTTCTGTTGTGACTTTTTTGGCTGTTCAAGAAGAACTAAATATAATTTTGATTCCTTTAAGAGTTCAGACGACGCAACATATCAGGCGATGTTGGAAATGTGAAATGGAGAAAAAAATGTATTGCATTGTTTGCATTTAGATTTGAAACTTATGTTGTAATAACTAATAACTGACTAAGACTGAATTAGCAAATAAACTGAGAAACTAATAAAGCAGTCACATATATGCATGCACAGTGAAGCATTCATACCATGACACATAAAAACGTAGGATGAACACAATTTCACGCCTTTATTGCGTTTGTATGTTATGTCGTATATACTTCACGATATGAAACAGCGTAACATAAACCAATACTTAACAGTGTGAAATCACTAGACTCTGTTTAAAACAGAGTATGCAATTATTAATTTGTGTCCATTATCATGTTCCAGTAGAGAAAGTGACTGAAAGGGATCAGGGAAATGAGCGGTAACTGTCCGTGGTGCTGAAAAACAGCTATAATTTGATGACATATCTAACCAACTACAATTGGCTCTGTGCACGGAACTTCAGTTGGTTTTATGTTTGTTCAAAAATGCTAATTTCTGTACATACGCCCATTTCCTGTTAGCGCTAGCATTTAGACACAATCATGTATATTTTTAAACACTCAAGTGTCCAATGGTGAAATATTCCTCTGGTTTGTAAAGACTTTAACATGTTTTCTATCACATTCACCACAACTGTCTGATTTAAAGAGTATTTATTCGTTTTAAACTGATGTAGTGAAAACCTCATAGAAATGAATTGAACAGGAAATGCTTGTATTTACAGGATGTACTATTTTGATCGAAAACAAGCCAACTGCACAGAGCCTATTGTTGTTGGTTAGATTTGTTATCAGATCATAAATGTTTTTTTTTGTTTTGTTTTTTTTCCTGTTTTAATTGCTTTGAGACCATGACTATCACACATTTTTGCCACTTACTGCTGACATTACTGTAATGCCATCTCTATAGCATTTCTTTTATAATGAACTTTACCATCGGGCGTGGGTTTTACAGACAATTACTTGCTCTCTTTCTCGAGGTTTTACTTTTGAGCATATTTTTAATTTTAAGTGTCCTGGTTGTTTGATTAAGACGACATTTTCAGTCTAAACAAAAGCTGAAGACATACATTATATATCTTTTCCTTCCTCCATCTCTGATTTTTACGTCCAGTCATTTTAATTTCAATTTACCTTCTGCTTTCTTTTGTAGACACCTTAAAATATATATATATAATCCTCTTTTTATGTCAAATCCCATTCTATATAAAACATTATAGCTTGGATTTTTCAGCGGGCAGACCGACACGGGGCAAAGCACAAAGAATGACAGTGTTGAATTATGCAACAATACATTTCAAAGAATATGGTAGGACGTTAAAAAAAAATAAAAAAATGCCTGGAAAAAATCTGACTGAAATTCCTGTTGATTCTTTTTCTAGTCAGTTCTTACGAGAGAGGATGGCACAAAGGAGCCAGGGAGGTATAGGGTCTGCGTTCAAAAGTCTGCTAATGGGAGTGTTTTGGATAGATAATATTGGATCACAAAGAAATGACTATATGTGTCGCTGCAGTGAGGAAGGTGCAATGTTTCTAATAGCTTTGGTTTACTATGGAGGCTGTGTGATGTGATATGTCTTGGGTTTTGTTTTGTATTCACGTGATCCAGGCTGGTAAGATAGATCCAGGGTCAGAGTGTTAATGTGAATGTTTTTTTTTGTTTTTTTTTTTATCTTAGAGCACATTGTAAACACAAACTGTGCATGGTCAGCAGAAAGAGCAGTTTTAAGAATAATAAGTTTGTGTGGCAGTTCCTACTTAATTTGACATAATGAGCTTTTTCAGGTTGAAAAGTTTTTTTTGTTTTTTTTTTTAGCTTTGTATAAAACAGCCTTTTTAAGTTTTAGTTTTGGCTTCTACTGCTCACTCTTCAACTCCTGCTCTGGTGAGAACAGTCAGGCAGATGCTTTGGACTTCAATCAGCTCAACATCCTTTAGAGCATTAGTTCCCAAAGTGGGGGTCAGGACCCCTCGGGGGGTCGCGAAGCAAAATCTGGGGGTCGCAAGATGATTTCGAAATGTATTATTACAATTATGACTTAGCATTTAATCATTGTTTTATGTTGGAAACAGCATGTTTGAGTGAATTGGGGGTATATAAAGGAATAAACTACCAAAATAAAATCAAATAAACCTAATTTAAATGGTTTTGTAGCTTAAAATGATTACAAAAGCATATACATTTTTGCTGTGGGGGTCGCGAGTTGTTTGCACCTTTATTTTGGGGGTCCCGGGCGGAAGATTTTGAGAACCCCTGCTTTAGAGCACAGATTATGAGTTGATTCCTGGTTTGGTAAGAGTCACAGGAGCTGGTTACACTGACTGTATATAGATGTGATGAAATAGTAAGGTTTGTACAAAGTGTGTTGGCTGTTTTCTACTGTTTAAGAGCTGCTGTAACAAGGCAGAGAAGCAGATGTTGTAAAGATCCTTGGGCAACATGTTAGAACCTTATGATTATACAATGTGTAAAAATAAAACAGAGTCACACTGACCCAGAGACATGAGGAGTGAAGTGACAAATAATCAGTTGTGAGAATTGTTGCTCAGGCCACACCTCACCAAACTCATGAAGAGGCACATGTGGCCAGGAGTGTGTAGAAGGCTTAAGGAACAGCATTGTCTGTCACTGTTGTAGCAGTTTTTTTGACACAAGATGAGACAAGACTTGAGATCGAGTCCATCTGAATGAGACAATTTTGAGATTTTGGCAGAGTTTTTACTGAATGAATAGTTTTACAATTCACAAGTGTACTCTCTTTCTGTCATCAGCAGCACTCCAAAAATAACCCGTAAAAGGCGAAACCCGTGAAGTAGTGACCTTCATTGTTTACCAGTAATTTCCGTTGATAACCTGCCTGGTTCTGATGTTTAGTGTCTTTTGTACAGGTAATAATGTGCTGAACACATGATTCACAGCAAGACACAACAGCGCGAGTCGTTTATGTGACGTTTAAAGAGGGACGGTGCTGTGCGCGTTCACCTGCTCTGCTTTTGGCACGTTGCCCATCCCGCTGCGCTCCACAGCCGACCGCAGAGCCACGGATCACACGGACTCCAGAGCCGACACGAAACACATCCGGACTCTAGCGAAGTCACAACACGCTCCTCAAACACATCTCTGAACTACACAAATGACGTTCCAGCGTGAACAAACTTATCATCGTAACTACGAGCTCAAAGAGTCAAATCCTCACCTGGAGAAACGTCCGAGCGTCAGGTCAGTTTCCCCTGCATGATCCAAACTGTCTAAAGTTTTCTAAAAGAGCTCCTGTGCTGTTGTCTGTGAATGCTGCGATGTGATACGGTCCAAGCAGTGCGTTCGAGAGAAAAGCGCACGTCTATAGGGCCGCTCACTGTAAAAAAAAAAAAAGCAAAATTGCACACACAAAAAAAATCCGCAAAACAGCGAAGCCGCAAAAGTGAACCGTGATAGAGCGAGGTCCCACTGTAACTGATTATTTGATTACCAAAACAACTGCAGGCCTAGTTTTAACCACATCCAGGAGCATTAGCATTATTATTTGTGAAAACATTGGAATATGAACTGCTAAGCAAATACCTAATCACCAGAGTTTCAGAACAAGGTTAGCACATTTTATCCACAATAAGGCAATAATCTTTTTTTTTTAATCATTGTTAAAGTCTTAGTGTTTCTAATGTCTTCAATCAGACTGTAAACTTCATTTAGACCTTAAATTTATATTAAACATTAACTTTGAAGCGTACACACCGCAGGCAGCAACTGAAAAGCAGCACATCTCAACAACTTTCAAATAAATACCAACAGGATGTGTCTAAAATACCTGAATAATCCCGACAATACATTTGCAGCTTCACAGATTGCCTTGCGTCCCTTAGTAATTGCCACATACACTCTTCCTCCTTTATAACGCTAAGGCTGTGTGATCGGAATGCCAAAGTGCTGATTTAGGAGAAGCGCTATGTAAAAATCAACAGCGTTTTATCAGGATTATTCTCTCTCTCTCTCTCTCTCTGTGTCTCTCTCTCTGGCTGCTGCAGTGTTGGCAAATAGGTTTTTAAATTTAAACAGCGGGTCAAACGCGGCAGTCACTAGTCATGCAAATTGTACAGAACTGGGTCACGTATTGACAGGATTTCAATTGCGCTTGTCTAAACAGTTTGGGAAGCTCCTCTCTTTATCTCTCTCCTCTCTCTCTGCGGCGTTTCTGTCGTTGCTGTTACAGATGTTTCAGCACCACGGACAGTTCTAGTGCATTTCCCTCAATCCCTTTCAGCTTCTTTCTCTACTGGAACATGATAATGGACTGCAGATTAATACTTGCATATACTCTGTTTTAGGACATATTGAATGTACAAAATAAAAAAAATAAAAATAAAAATAAATAATAATTTTGGTCTTGATTAATAGCACAGCCATAATCTAGATTTGCAAACACTATTTGGGTCGCAGAAATGGAAAGCTATTGTCACATCTCTTTTAGTTGAACAATCAACAAGATATGGAGTAGTTCACAAAATATGTATCCAATAGAGACTGCATCTCTATTGGAATTGTATGTGTTTCAGTGAAATTTATTTTCCATATGCATTTGTGGCCCAAAATTCAAGAAATAAGACTGTTATTGTTTTTAGTAGGGCTGGGCCATAATAGGAAAAATCGAGAGATTGAGATTGAATCGAACCGAATCTGCAATTATTTGATGATGGGTTTTGAATCAAAAGATCGAAAATCAATCTTTTGTCAGTAAAAATGTGTCATTTGGAGCCAAAGTCAAACTTTGAGGCAGAATATTGATATATAGTTGCTAAAACAATCTAATAAATGAAACATATTAAAAGTTTGTGTTTTTGTTTATGTTCATGAATGGCATTTTTCATTTGTTTTTGCAAAATCAAATCGAAAATCGACATAGATCAATGTGGAAAAAAAAAAAAGGGGGAAATGTATTTTTTTCCCCAGATTGCCCAGTCCTAGTTTTTAGCATGGCTAGCTGTCTTTGCCTTTCACAAGACAACAATACTAACTCGAGTTTAAGCAAGCTAATTTTGGATAGTTTGGAGGCTCGAAAAAATATGTAAACAGCTGCAAAACGTTTTAAGTAAATTATTAAGGCTAAGCTACACTTTATTGCACTAGTGTAATAGAATTTCTCCTATGTATTTGACCCATCCTTCAATGATGGGTCTCCTCGGGAGCAGGGAGTGCCTCAGGGCAGCACTCAGGGACCCATCTTCTTCGTATTAGGCTTCTTGTTGGGCGGCAAGAGTGGTAAAGATGATAAAACACAGCAACATGTCTTACTGAAATGTGTATATGTACCTTGACAAGTTTTTTTCATAGTCTGAAATAACATTAAAAACTGACACTTTTTTTTTTTTTTTTTTTTTTTTAAGTCTGAAGATACAATACTAGGTAAACTTAGGTCTGGTGCTTGGAGTTGGTGAAGTTTAAGATTATGATATTGTTTAATATAAATAATAGTTTTAAATCCACCATAAAAAATGAACTAAAACAGCAAAAAAAAAAAAATATAATAATAATAATAATAATATTAATAATACAGGGTTAGGGACAACATACATGGTATATATAAGCATTTAGGCATTTACATTTGCGTGGTATGCATACATATTTCAGTGAGATCGGGTTGAACACAGATACAGCTACTTTAAAGTTAATATGAATTGTTATTAATATTATGTATTTCCTGGAACCTTTGATTCTGTGATTCCTCTCAAACATTGACTCTTAGATGTGCTTAAAATGTACCTGTCTTCATCACAACTTGTTCAGAAGTATTGCAGTTACATTTTATTCCATTATTTTTTCTGGCCACAATCTTTTTGCTTTCCTTCGTCTCCTCCTCCCCTCCCTTCACAGCCATGTCTCCTTCTCTTCTCTACCATATTTCCTTCTCTCTTTTTCTGGACTTGTTACATATGTTGTTCCATAAGTTGCATCCTTGCTCTCTGCTTCCTCCTTCCCTCCTTGGCTGCCCTTTCCTCTCCTTACATTTCTAGCTAATGCTTATCTTCTCCTCCTTCTCTCCTCCCTCCTTCCCTATGTTTCTCATTTCCTTCCTTGTCTCCTTCCAGCCTTGGGTCTTCTTTCTTCAAACTTTACTTTTTTTGTGCTGCTAGCTTGCTCCCTCTCTTTCCTCGTCATCATGTTTCATCATCTCCTACCTTCCTTTTTTTCCTCGACTCTTCTTGCTCCCTCTCCTCCTTTCTCTCTAGTCTTGCTTTCTTGTCTCCTCTCTTGTTGCCCTCTCTCCTCTCGTCTTACTTCTTTCCCTTGTCACTTCTCTCCTCTACTCTTTTCTCCTTTCTGCCTTGTTTCCTTGTCTGCTTTCCTAGCCTTGTGTCTTGTCCTCCCGTCTTCTCTCCTTCATTTAATTTCCTTTCTCCTCTAGCCCCTTTATCCCTCCTTTTCTTATCTTTTTTGCTTTATCTCAGTGCTCCCTCTCTCTCCTCATCTCCTCTCCTACCCAGTCTTTCCTTCCTTCCTTTCACCATTGATTCCTCTTCGAGTCCTGTCTGCTTGTTGTCTCTTCACCTGTCTTCTTTCCTCTATTTACCTATACCTATTATTTTTTTCCTCTCTTTCCCTTTGTCACTCCTCTCATCTTCCCTTCTCTCCTAGTCTCCTTTCCTCCATCCTTCTATTCTCCCTTCTTATCTCCTCGTCCAGCCCTGCATCTTTTTGCCCTCCCTTCACTCATCTCCTCTCTCCTGCACTCTTCTCCTCTCTCCTTCTTTCCTGGCCTAGTCTTGTATCCTTTCTCCTCTCCTCCCTCCTTATCTCCTTTCCCTTGTCACTCCTGTCGTCTGTCCTTTCCTTCTCTCCTTTCCTATCTTTGTCTCCTCTCCTAGCACCATTTTCTTGTCTCCTGTCCTCCCTCCTTCTCTCCTCTTCTACCCTTGTATTTTCCTATTCTCCTCATCTCCTCCCCTTCCTTCTTCTTTTCACTCCTAGCCTTGCTTCCTTTTCCTATTTCCTCTCTCCTCATTCATTCTCTCCTCTTCTAGTCTTGACTCTCCCCTTTCTCCTCCTCTCCTCTTTCATTCTCTCCTCTACTACTCTTATATCTTTCACCCCATTCTCATCTTCTCTTCTTCTTCCTTCTTCTTTCCTCTCCTAGCCCTGGTTCTTTTTCCTCTTTACTACCTCCTTCTCTTCCATTCTAACCTTGTATCCTCCCCCTTTCTCCTCCCTCCTTCTCTCCTGTCCTAACTTTGTATCCTTCCCCCCCTCCCTCTTTCCCTCTCTCCTACCCCTATATATTCCCCCTCTCTCCTCTCTTTCTACAATCTCTCCTCTGCTAACCTTGTATTTTTCCTTCTCAACTCATGTCCTTCCTCCTTTTCTCCTCTCATACCCCTATATCTTTCCCCCTCTCCTGTTTTTCTTCCTTCTCTTCTCTCCTAACCTTGTATCTTTCCTCCTTTCCTCTCTTAGCCCCTCCATCTCATCTCCCTCTCCCCTTCATCTCCTGCCCTCTCTCCTTCTCTTGTCTCACCACTTGTCCCCCCCCTCTCCTAACCTTGTATCCTTCCTCCCTCCTTTCCTAGCCTCGTACCCCCCCTCCTTCCTCGCGTCCTCGTCTCCTCACGGCCGACAGCGTGGAGCGGAAAGGGGGGCTGACTCACACGTTTACAGCAATGCAGCTTCATCATCCGTCTTCATCTCGGTGACAGCCCCGAGCCCGGGACACTCGAGCCCCTCCCACCCCTGAAAAAGACCCCCCCACACCCCTGCTACCCTACCCTCCCTCTCACTGAGCCTACAGGTTTTTTATCCAGAGCAACATGTTGTATTTAGCGGGAATTTGCTGCGAGAGAAGAAGAAGAAGAATTGATTGTCGGATGCAGCTGGCAAAGCAGAAAGACAAGATTTCAGAAATAGGTTGACAGTTGCTGCTTGTTATTGTTGTTTTTGTTAGCAGGGAATCTAATGTGAGTCACAGGGAAAGAAAACATGTTTAGAGGTTCAATATTTATCACCTGTACCTGATTTTATTGCCTGAAAAAAACCTTCGGAGTCTTCTAATTGCGGTTAAGGTTGTGTTTAGGACAATGAACAAAATTACACAATCGCAGAGATGATTGTACCAGATTTTACAGCTACTCACCGTGGAAAGTGGGGTTCATGGTGGAGCTAACAACAACTTAGCATGCTAAAAAGACAGTTAATCGTTTTGGAGAATATTAACGCTCTATGTTTAGCAGCCCAGGCCCCGAAGAAAACGTATACAACAAAATGTCAAAAGCATACAGCAAAACATGTAAAAAACCAATGCAATTTGGTTGAAGCCACGTTTTGACATTTTCTTTGGGTTTAACGAGTCCTCAACTTACCCATTGTAGTTACTTAAAGCCTAAGCTAACCTGTTAAACCCAAAGAAAATGTCGCCGTGTGGCTTTAACCAAAACCTGTGTACGTTTTGGCTTTTAGTAACATATTGATGTCTTTCTCTCCCGGGCTAATGATACCAGCTGTACTGCTTCTTATTTTAATTTAGGAAATATTATATATCAAAATTGAAATATCTAGGCAAGCAAGGCAAGTTTATTTGTATAGCACAATTCATACACAAAGCAATTCACAGTGCTTTACAAGGCAGGAAAATGCATCAACAATAATTAAATAATCAGCATAAAATTTACTTTAAAAAGAAGCAAAGAAATAAAAAGTGCAGACAAAGTATTTCAGTCATATGCACAGATAAAAAGACATGTTTTCAGCCTAGATTTAAACATTGTCACAGTGGAGGCCTGTCTTACATCATCTGGAAGACTGTTCCAGATCTTAGCTGCATAAAACTGAAACGCTGATTCTCCATGTTTAGTCCTGACTCTGGGCACCAGCAGGAGGCAACGGTTTCCAGGCCTTTTTTGGACATTCTGTGCGTTCTTCCAGTTATGTCTGCAAAAGTGCGCTGCTACGATGGCCAAACACTGTAAGACATCACATCGAGTTGACGCCACAGACGAGCCGCCCAGGTGGGATATAAAAACTCCTCTTTCTGACGCTTCTGCTGTGGCAAGTTGGAAAGTGGTCTCCTGCTACAAAAGTACACCATCAGTCATTTGGCTCAGCTAGATGAGCCTGTGGTGCGAAGAGCAAAAGTCTGCAGGTTCGACTCTCGTTTCGGTGTTTCATTTTCTCTTTTTCAATTTTAGAAAATACTCACATGTTCACATCAGAAGCTCATGTGCTAAAAAAAGGCTTCATACTTGTCTGCAAAGGTAATAAAAAAGAATCTTGACATCTAAGTAAGCAACTAGCAATGTTGAGAGTAACAGCGTTTAAGTATAACGGCGTTAGTAACTGCGTAATTTTGATGAATAACGTGTAATCTAATTAATTACTTTCCCGTCAGTGGTAACGCCGTTATAGTTACTGACAATGTAACGCGTCTTGTTATTTAACCGTGTCATGAGAGCAGCTGACACGTTTGTTTGGGGAAGAGAAAGCCGGAGAAGAGGCACTGACTGGCTTAAAACTGCAGTAGTAACCAATCTGAATCAAAGCAGGGCGGGTGCAGTGACTTTCCTGACATTGTCGATTGGTTGAGCGCGACGCAAGTCTTCCGTGCTTCTTTTCCAAAACACGTCTTCTCAAAGTTCATTTTACGGTTTTATCTCGTATTTTGCCGTTTTATTACAGAAGTTAAAACAGACGACAGCGCGAATGCCACGTGCGTTTGGAGTTTATAGATTGGCTCGCATGTTCAGAGTTTACAGATCACAGCCATAGTAAGTGATTCTGCAGCAGTCGCCGTCTCTTTTCTCTCATAATTACCGCATTTTTATTTTCTATTTGTCCGCGTCTGTTTTAAGCGTGCAGATGTTTATTGTCTTCTGTTGTCCGCGTGTGTTTGGTTCTTGTGCTGTTTGGTCCAGAGGTTGGCCTGTGTTGTTGTGACTGCGCTGGAGGAGAAGAGTGTAAAATAACACTGCTGGTTGAGTTTGGCTGTTTGCAGTAAATCTGGACAATCGGAAAGTCAGACTTGTTTAATTATTATTATTGTTTAAGCTATTTCTGTTTTTGTGTGTAATTTAATAGTAACTAGTTACTTTCATCACTCAGTAACACAGTTGGAGAAGTAACTATAACTAATTTCTGTTTTGAAGGATCTTACCCTACACTGGCAAATAGATCTGACTCACTCAACAAACTCGCTACATTCATATTTGGTGCTGTCAATCAATGTCTGATCATACTCACTGGGCGTCTCTTAAAAGGTCTCCGGGCATCTCCCATTTTCTCGAGCCTGTTTGAGGTTCAGTTGTGGGCGGAGTAAGTCTCTGACCTCTGGCCTCACTTCAAAACTAGAGTCAATCAGACAACAGAGGCTAAAACTACAGAGTCTCAGCTTCACAAAGAGTCCAACCACTTGTTTATGCTCCAAAGGGTTCAGAAACAGTCTCCATTTAAATTTCACATTATATTAGTCAGACATTTTAACAAAAATGGCCGCCCTTATGATTGACTGACGTGTTCATCAGCATGGCAGTAAAACAAGTCATTTTAGCTCAGATACAGGTTTTTTTCAGTTAACTTTTTGGTTTTCATTTTCAAGGAGGGTTGAAGTAATATTTTAATTGCAGTAAACTACATTTGTCATTTGGAATCACAACTACACAAAGAGCAAACTTCAAGCCTTCAATGATTTCATAACAAGGCACTTTTCTGTTTTTGAGCTCTTTATGCTTTCTATAACACAGTTGCAATTTGTTCTATGTAAAAAGTAGAGGCTTTAGCTGCTTTTTTTTTACTTTTAGATACTGAGGCTGTTACTGACAGTGTGGGCGGTTTGCTTTTGTGAAATCCCAATCACAAGAACCACCTCAAGGCCTGAGCAAAGAAAGAGTACATTCTTCTTTTTTGCTTCGACATTAGCGAACAGAAGGATTTGAAAATACATCAGATACAAAAGAAACTTGCATTGATTAAGTATGTTTAACCAGAGCAAAAAAATTACATTTGAAGCTGATGGCAGAGTTTGAAGAAGGTCCAGCAACACAAGGGCAACGCTATTTTTTGGGGTTTTAACAGGTAAATCCTAACCTACCCCAAGCCCCAGTCCTAAACTTACCCAATTTATTAACTTGAAGCCAAAACTTACCCATTAAATCGAAACTTGTGGTTGTTTTTCGTTTTGGCTTTTTGTAACATATTGACGTAACTGTGTTGGATTTTCGATACTTTGACAACCCAAAATCTACATGTCCAGGACGCCCTCAAGCAACAATATTTCAGCTCAAATTTGGCAAAAATCTTGTATTCTAACAGGGCGGCCCACTCCTTTTGGCGTCCTATGCAAGATTTTCCTTCACAGACTGGTATTCATCTGAATATAATTTGTATGTATAGGCTTATATTATCTATTAGGATGTACAGCTTATTATTATATTTTTTTATCCACAGAGATAAACTCTTGTAATTAGCTTACAATGGTGCTTTTTTGACTTGTTTCGGTGATATAGGCCCTCGCCCCCCCTTTTGGGTATGAGCCACTGGACGCAATTCCAATTAGTCCCTCGCTGGGACTTCGTTTGTTGGCTCGGGCCTAATCTTTTTGAAGACAGGGTGCGTGCGCATCGCTCGTGTTGATAAAAAAAAAAAAAATAAAAAATCTCTCTATAAGCTTTATTCTTGCTAGACATTTTAGCCAGGACAATCACTTCTATTGCTGTGGTTGTTCGCGCGAATTTGCTGTTGTATAAGTTTGTCAGCTATTTGTGGTCATAACTCAATGAATATGTGTCCTATTGACATGCAATAAAAACTAACTAACAGCTTATGATTGGCATAATTTAATTTAAATTTTTTAAGGGCTGCAATTTATGCCCTGGGTTGACCCTGCGTCTTAAACAAATAATCGGTTAATTGAAGAGTAACCGCAACAGTAATCTTGATTTGATGGCGCAAAATGGCAGCCTCGCTTCTGTCAGTCTGCCCCAGGGCAGCTGTGGCTACAATAGTGGTTTATCCATGGAATGAATGAATAATGCAAAATGTGTCTTTGGGTGTCATGAAAAATGCTATATAAATCTAATTTATTACTATTAGTAGTAGTAGTAATCGATTTCTAAAAAAGTGTTAGTTGCAGCCCTACTTTTAAGTTTTGATGATACCTGATATTACAAAAATATTAATAATAATAATAGTACTAAGCTGTGGTGTTTTGCCTTGGTATTTGCAATACTAAATTTTATATCGAAAATCATAAAGCCCTTTGTCTTGTAATGTTAAATGTGAATTTGATTTTTACCAATATAAAAGACAATAATGTTTTCAATGAGTAATCTGGGCAACTCACAGAACAAATAGCTGTTTGTACAACCAATAAAACATACTGGTTTGTGCCAAGTAATAAATATGAATGAAGGAAAATGCATTTTAACAGGCCGCCCTCATGAATACGGTTTCTACTGTTTGTTGTGTTGCCAGCTCAGGTGTAAAAGACTCTGCCGGTGTGTGAGAGACTGAGCGTGTGCGCTGATGTTAATGTTAGCACACAGCTGTCAGACACATGCTAGGGGGCAGCGACGTGCTAAAACCGCCTTCTGTGCTGAATCTGCCGAGCTCCTGCAGCTAAGACTGACACCGAGAGATCACAGTGTCACTACCAGACTGAGAAATCCCACAAAAACAAAACTAGATGCAGCTATGGACTTACTTCATTTGGAATCTGGACTTTCCAAAACAAACTTTTCTTCTTCAAGGTGTTATTTTGTGGGTGTGAATCACATTTAGTTCCATTAGAAGGACAAGTGAATGGTTGTGCCAAAGATTGAAAGATTGTTTGGTTGTGATTGCTCAATCTCAGTAATTGACAAAGTATTTTTACTATCAGGTGTGTCAGCAAATCATGTGGCATTTACAGCACAAAGACAAGATTCTCAGATCACCCGGCCTATTATTGCTAGGACGACATGGTTAATCGCTCTGGCCTTATAGCAAGAAGGTCCTGGGTTCAAATCCAGTTGAGTGTGTAGTTTGCATGTTCTTCCTGTGACTGCCTGGTTAAATAAAGATCATAGAAACTAGGATAATCTCTTGACCACCATGGTTTCACATTTTAGAAAGCGAACACAACTTATTTGAGGTATTTCTGAGATGTTTAAACTTTAGATACAAATAGAGTATAGATTCTGGACCCGAGTCCGAACCCAGCCCGAGCCCGGCACATTTCGTTCGGGCCGAGACGCAAAGCCGCACTGAACATGTACGCTCCGCGAATGATTGACAGTCGCGTCAGAACACAGCGCAAAACCACCGCGGTGATAAAAAAAAAAGTGCTTTAAGTGGCCAACTATACGGCGTGAGAGGCTTGATGCACCGCCGCGGAGTGAGGAGAGAAAGAGAAGACTTGTGTATAAGCGCGGAGCAGGTAAAAGAGGAAGGAGAACGAGAGACAGGGAAGGCACGTCTTTCATCCGCGCCGCCGCAGACCAAGAGAAAGATGAGGAAGAAGAGAGAGAAAGTTATGTGCGCTGTGAGAAAAGAAGAACAAGAGGGAGAGAGAGGGGAAATGTGCAGTGGAGGAAGCGCTTTTAGTGGAGAGACACTCTTACACGTAAACACATGAGACACATCATATGGAGCTTTTTCTGTCATTAAAATGCCACAGTTCAGTGAGTGGGCGGGGCGGGCTCGCTTCAGGCTCGGGCTCAGGCACACTGAGACTGACTCAGGTTCCGGTCGGGTTCGGACACGACTTGCGCGGGCTCAGGCTGGATTTTTTGGGTCTGATCTAAACTCTAGATACAAAGGGGGAAAGAAACAGGAGTGAAATCACCTCACTGCAGGGATGGACAATCATTTTTCCCAGAGGGCCATATTTCTATTCAGTGGAAGAGCGTCTGACCGCAGTCATTCATGTAACTAATTGTATGACTGCAGTGCAATATTATTAAATATAAGCTGCTAAAACCATTTCTTTGTGATTTTTGACAATTATTATCACACATGACTCATAGCTCAATCAAAATGAAACACAAGGAGGAACACTTTTTCTCAAAAACATGCTACGGGCCTAATAGGAGGGAAAAGCATTATGTAACTTCAGTAGAAGCATCTAAGTGAGTATTCTATGTATGTGTGATGTCACGATCTCCAGCTCTATACAGTGTCTTCAAAGAAATGTTCTTTTTTGAAAGTCAGAAAGGATTTGAATATTTATGTAATCTTTGAATCTTTTATAATCAGATCTATTGTTGGACTTTACAGTCGACTACAGCTATGTTCTGCAAAGCTAATGAGAAGGTATTACATGGGAGAACAGAACAGGCCAACAGTATGTCTTTTACATATGGAGAGAATACATTTGTTTGCACACTAGGGGATTTAGATCGAGGTTTTAGCCTGATTTGCTTCTCCATCACTTCAGTAACATGTCATGTCTGTGGGTTTTCAGTAGTGTCAGTAACTAGTGCTCTGAAAACAGACACAAACCAAAGTCAACTTGCAATTTAGTAATCCGGAGTCCTTCTGAGACTGTGGGACAAATAATCTTTGCAAAATCTTTATGCCTTGCACTTTTCGACTTTGTATTTGTAGAAGCATTTCAAATTCTCGAGTGAGCAGCCTGTTTTAACTCTCTTCACTCTTTTCCTTCATGTAAATGCTTATGTTGCTTATAAAATAACTAGTTGTGTCTTGGTAAAATAAGAAACCATTAACAACTGAAGACACACAGCTGCAACTAACCTTTGTCTATGAAGCTTATCGTCACATTTTTCTGGTATACATGTATTCACTTTCTCAATCCACAGTTATTTACATGGTCTTTAAAAGTAAACATGGTAAAGTGTTTCTATTTAAAAAGAGATTTTCCACCATTCAAGGCCTTCAAAGCCATCAATACAGAAAGTATACTAACCATTTCCAATATGCAAACCTTGGCCAGATTGGACTTTCCGTTTATCGTCCAACCTGCACCGAAAGCACAAACTCATCAGGAAGCTGTTGCTAAGACGTATAGCGCCTTTACATTGTTTTGGGACATCACAAAACGTTAATAGTGTCGTCCATCACTAAAATGTTCTCCCGGAGGAATGTGCAGATCAAAGCAACTCTGATCGTTTGGAAAGCATTACGGCGGAGGAAGTGTTTGGATACATTCATTATTCAAAGCTTGTCTATATCTCTGGGGCTGAGCATTATGGGTAATATGGCTCATACATGTGGCTGATTCAAGGAACTTTGGAAATGTCTTTCTTTGCAGTCTGATTGTTTATTATTTTGAGATAATTAGTCTTGTCAGGTCCTGAACAGGCAACGTTGATGTATGTATTTATTTTTACTTTTTAAAGTTACATAAGAAAATATTTGGTTCTGTTTACATTCTGTTTAGGTTACAGACTTTTGATGTGTTTTTAATATTTGAAGTGTTATACCAGCTTATCAAAGCCTGATTGGGCCTGCGCAGTACTTGGATGGGAGACCTCTTGAATCTCTGGAGCCACAGTGAGACAACTAGAATAGAAACTGTAGTTGTGTCCTTATGCAAAACACTTCACCCACAATAACCAGTCTGACTATGGTGTGTGTGTGTAGGTTGATGGTAGTCAAGGGGGCTGATGGTGTAAAATGGCAGCTTTGCTTCAGGCAGTCTGCCCCAGGACAGCTGTGGTTACAATAGCACTTTTTGTTAATTAATGTATTTATAGTTGTATAAATTTTAAGACTATCTTTGAAGTTTTCATTGTGAGAACAATTTTAACAGTACAAACTATTAAAAAGTGGCAACATGTTTTTGTCCAGTCATGTCCAAACATGTGTTTACCAGTCCTATTCTGACTTTGACCCCCCTTCCCTGCCAGGCGTTTATGCTCATTTTAAGCAGTATTCACAGCTCCACAAAAAAAAAAAAAAAAAAAATGTGTGCAACTGGAAATACATTAATTTGTTCCCTTTTATAGGAATTTGAAATTCATTGTTTTCATTAGATTTTAGAATTTTGCGGCAAAATTTTGTCAGTGGTGAAAGATTGTGAGCCACTACAATAAAATAATGTCTTTAGGGTAAAAAAAAAATACTAGGTTTACATGATTAAAACAAAGAGGACGAGTGTCTTTTTCATCTTTAAACTAACAAAGCTGTGTAAGATGAGAAGGCAGCATCAGTTTTTCTACTTTCTGATGCAGATTATATAGATTCAGTCTCTTTCATGGAGAACAGATTATGTATTTAACCCTAGAACACTATCGCTATAAAAGTTACCCATCACTTTTGCCGGGTAATTTTCACCCATATAATTACCTAAAAAAAGTTCTTGTCATAAAAAATAGATCAAAATATGACAACATTTGATAAATTAGAGTGGTTTTCTTTTATTTTCAACTGTGATATCTGAAAAAATGGAAAATAAAAATATAGGAAGGTCCTATAAACATGCTTGAAAATTACTGAAAAGTTTGGATTTTGAGAACAAAAATCCTAAAAAAAAAAAAATATGATACAGAACTTTATCTTTGTCACCATTCTGAGACATGTGAGACTTCCTGATGAAGCACAGATCCTGGACACACAAACAGCTACAGGGAGAGGAACAAAAATGTGGTATTTTTTCATTGTGTGAAAATGACTCATCTGATTAAATATTGTTTTCACCATAGAATTCACTTTGAAATCACCACTTTGTGATATATTCATAATTCATAAGGTAGCTAATGTAACTTTGAAAATCACCGAAAGCAAACCTGTGTTACTCACAAGCTGAGATGTCAGAGACACTAATCTGCAATGATGACAGCTGGAGTTGACCAAGACAGTAAATGTGGTGAAAACATGGTAAACCTGCATGTTGTCACCCTTGACATGTTTCAGGATAGCTTGTTTTTAAACACTAACCTATCGCCGGGTGAAATCCACCAAAACGTACATTACCCTCTTCACTATCGCGGATGAAAATCACCCAAAAGCAAGTCTGTAGGAAAAGTGGGCTTTGGGGAGGGAAACACCACACTTCATCAAGTCAAAAACAATGGTGAAGCTACCCAGGGACTCATGACACTCAGAAAATGCAACATATTGAAAATCATGTAAATACATTGCTCGGGTGAAATTCACCCAGCGATAGTGCTCTAGGGTTAATCTGTGCTCCATGATATTTTGGACATTTTGGGAAGATGGGTTGATGCTGCAGACTGGCTATAGCTGGCCACGTCTGCTATGTTTGTATTCTGCTCTGTCTGTAACAGAAGAATACACTGCATCATATTTTATATCTCAACATTTTTCTCACCAAAACATTTACATTCTTTGCCATAACAATATAGAAGAAGCGTAAAAGTTTCCACTAAGCTGGTTTAGGTGGCGCAGTAGTTGTATCTTTGGGCAAGACACACAAATACATTTGTCTATGAATGTGGGTCTGACTGAATGAGCATCAGTACTGTAGACTGTAATGATCACATGACTACAATCCAGTGCATTTAGAGCATCACCTATTTTCTTTGTCTTGACTATATGAACAAATAAATACGTAATTCTGATCATTGTAGTTTAAAGAATACCATGAGCATTTCCTCCACAAAACAAATTAAAAAACAAGGACAAATAGCAGCACTAGCAAAACACTTTTTATATATCTATGTAACTGGATAAACTGTAACTTTGAGATCCTATTCATAGCTGTGATTTGCTTTGACTGTTTACGTCTCTTTCCTCGTTCAAAGCCACTTCTCGTGAGTATCCAGTGCCAGACGACGTAGTTTGTGATGTGAAGGCTTTAAATGAACGATCAGCTGTAACACAGGATCAGAGGTGGCTAATCTCTCACTCAAACATCTAAGAGAGTTCACTGTAACAAGCTATATATAGAGTTTTAAAATGAGCTGTTATGTAATCTAAATAATGCAAACCCTTTGTTTCACCTCACTCATGCTGCTTCTGTCTTCTGCTCACTTCAGTTAGATTTGATGACTTATGGTGACATTAGACAGAAGTGCAGAGATTTTACAGTATTTATTTGTCTACAAAAGTTGATCTTGTTGCATGAAGAACAAAGACAGCACATGTTCAGTAGAGATTTTGATTGAAGAAAACGGTGCTTGTGTAAAGTGATCAACAAAAATGTCAGGATGAAGGCTATAGGATGCACATCTAATTTTTGCACTTTGGAGTTTGAAAGGCAGCAGAACACTGACATCTATGCTAGGAAGCGATTGATTTTAAGTAATTTTATTTATTCCCAGGCAGCAGACTGGTGCATATAGTGAAAAGAAAAAAGTTTGAACAGTCTGTGCTGTTTTTTCACTGTTAAAGGAACCGTATGTACGATTTTGATTTCAGACTTCAGAAACATGACCTATGTGTGTTCTCAGATACAAGTCACATGTCAATATACTCTTATTTACGAATCATTGTATTTTGAGTTATGCTTAATTTAAAAAGCAATGGACATGATGTCTCTTTGTTGATGTTTACATTTGGTATTTTGGTTCTCAAGAGAATTATCCAATCAGAAAGCAGAATAAGCCTCACATGACTCTCTCTTTTGGGTTGCCAGTTAGAGCCATGAATCAGGAACGTGTTTGAGTTTGAACTGATGCACTTGTTTCCATACAGTTCTCATTAAGCTCCACCCACATTGTGTTAAAATGTAAATCTTGGGAACAAACCATGACAAAGAGTGTGACTACCTTGTTACTATCCATGATTCATAGCAAATCTTGTTCCTGATTAGTCTACAGCTTCTTATCCATGGGCCATTTCACAATCTGGCAACCCAAGCTCATCTGTGATTGTAATGCCCTTTAGGAAACCACTAGTTGTGCATCTTACATACGGTTCCTTTAAGTTTACTGTTGCCCAGTGACTGGACAGCAAACCCGTCAGGCTGCTCTGATTGGCCGTAATAGAGTCATAATGATCCAACATACACGAGGAGTATTCATGAATATATTTTTTTTAAAAATGAGAAGGACAATGCTCGATTAATACTGTCACAAGTTTTAGTAGTGTCTGTTTATTTGGTACTGCAGCTAAAATCCACTTCAGTCCAGAAAGTATTTTTTTACCATAGAGCTCAATGTAATCACAAACTGCACATCTCACAGACCTGCACATTTCAAAAAGGTTGTATTTTGTGACAAATCTTACCTTGTTTCAGGTCATGAACTTTTTTCCTGTTCAGAAGTCTTCAGTTACATTAAAAAATAGCTTGATAATCTTCTGCTTCGACTATAGTTCTGCTCGCTCTTGCAGACTCCAAGAAACCATTAACACTTAAAAAATCAGTGCAGAGGACATTCATTTAATGTCCTCTGCACTGAACAGTATTTTCTATGTATTAACCTGTTATGACTAATGACGATTTACGTTTTTGGTTCAATTTCATTTGCGGAGCTCTTCATTCGAAAAATGCAACCAAATAATTGAACATTTTATGAATCTTTAGAACCATCTGTGACTACTTTTACACTCTTATATTTTGTTACGGGACATGAAATAAGCAGCCTATTGTTGCTTCGAGGAGATCCAGAGTGATAAAGCCCATCCCCTGCTGATTCCTTTCTCCTCTGCTCCTGTCGCCGCTGGTGTTGACGCGTTTTTGGAGACGAGGGACTGGAGCGATGACAGGACCAGATATCAACAGAAGGCTTGTTGCTTTTGTGTGTTTGCTGGGAGAGTGGATTAAAATACTGTGGTTTTGTATAGCCGGAGAAGGCTTCACCTCTGCAGCCTCCGGAGACGGCCTTTCAAACATGCGCCTCTGACTCACGCTGCATGTTTTATACGGCGCTGCCATAGATTCTCGATTTGGAAGCAGCTAGCACAATGCGAGCAAACAAATACACGGGTTTTCTATCGGACGGATGTATTGGTTCTCTATTGAATTACATTGACCAAATGATTGACGAAACTAGGGATGCACTGATCCGATACTTGGATCGGATATCGGTGCTGGTCCAGGTAATTTTGCTGGATCGAGTATCGTCTCTATGATATCGGTTCAGCCGATACCATTGTTGTGCCTTTAATTGGACACAATGAGACAAATTTACCAGCTGATATTCAATCAAAACATCTCATAATGATTAACATTTTATTCACATTAAGGTGCTAAGTTGTGACTTGCGTTAGAAATAATAGCTACATAACACTATATGACCAATGTCTTATGTTTTGATAAGAAATATAAGGTAGGGCTGAAACAACTAATCGATTTAATCGATTAAAATCGATTATTAAAATAGTTGTCAACGAATTTGGTCATCGATTAATCGGCTAAAAACTTTTGCGCTCAGTCCGCTGTGATCCAGCGGCTTTGAGTGGACATCAGCGGCTTTGTAGAGCTCTCCTTCGACTCTCACAAAGAACAGACGAACAGAAACCTTGTGCCTGTTTAGCGGACCTTTTAATCCTATAATAATAGCCGAGAGTAACCTTCCGGAGGTGGTGTAGGCTATAGCTTACTCTCATAAAGTTACGAGTTTGTTATTTCTCCGTGGGTGAGTTGGCCGCTTTCAGCGCTTTAGACTCGCCGGTAACTTTCTAGAAACATCCCGCCGCAAAATCTAGCGTCTTTTTTGATTTGTCTTTGCTGTTCCACGAGCTGCTCCGTGTGCTTTTTGTAAGGTTTTTCTCTGATAAAGTTAAAAGCCGTCCACAGCGTCTCTCTCCTCTCCTCTCACCAAAAAAAGCAGCAGCCAGCAGGCCCCGCCCTTTCCCCTCCGTGTGTGAGTAACCATGACGACGGAGTTTGAGTGACAGGAGTGAGAGACGAACACTCGCAAACTTAAAACTTTAGATATGAAACAAAAACATCATAATGATGATCTTAACAAGGCCTAATAGATACAAATGCTAATAACAGTAGGCCAGGCCTATGCATTAGATGCAGCAGCAAACACTTATTATTAGTTTTAATATGACTTAAACAAGTTAATCTCATTGGCTCATTCTTTATAGATGCTTTAAAATATTATGAGCTCATAATAAAAAGCAGCAGTCCAAAGGTCCAAAAAATTGAGATTTTATTTTTTGGCCACATTGCCCACACTTATAATAACCACATTAAAAGAAGTAGCTAGATAGCAAATCTGGTTATTCTACTTTATTTTTGTATTTTCTTTTTATTCAAGAAAAGCCCAGTGTGTTCATTAAGTGCACACAAGTTGTCTTTTGCATAAATACATTTAATAAAATGCAAAACACCTTATATTTATTATTTTGTCATTTTTATCCGATTAATCGACAGATTAATCGATTATCAAAATAATCGTTTGTTGCAGCCTAATATAAGGTATTTCATTCTTTACTCTAGTATCGGTTGATATTGAGTATCAGCAGAAACTTAAAGCCAAATTATCGGAATTGGTATCAATACCGAAAAGCTGAATCGGTGCATCCCTAGACGAAACGTTACAGAGCTTTAGTTGATTTTATTTTTGTTGAGGCACGACTTTGCTCTCTCGTCTCTCACAGACTGTGATTGGTTCAAAGAGAAACTGACAGAAAATCTTACCAATCAGAAAAAGCGCATGCTTTTCATTGAATCCAGGCGACATGCGTTTGGAGTGTTGGTTGTTTGAAGTGTATGGATTGAAAAGAAGGCGAGGACCAGCACACACAGTTTTTTTTTTGTTTTTGTTTTTCACCTTTTTCTTGTAAGAACGACTGTTTAATGTGTATTTTGCGGTCACTTCTGATGTACGAGAGCTGTGTCTGCTGTGTAAAGGCTGTTTGTCCGGTATTGTGGTGGTGACCACAATAGATCCTTACCTCTAATGAGCCTCTGCTCTCTTGTGACCTTTATAAACCTGCTTTTATCCACTGCCGTTTCATCATTGTTGTTTCACTTTATAACCGTACACATGAAAGAAAACATTCTGCGCTCGATCATGTGACACACACATTGTTCTCCACTCGCTGTCCACAAGTCTGTGTTGTCTCTGTTCTTCTGACACATGATGCCACTGTCAGACTAATACTTGTTGTAATCGTCTTTATGTCTGTGGACTGTTAGTTTTTGACACTTCTAAAAATCACAAAAGATCTTAAACTCCTAGTGTGCAGCTGGTTTTAGTCTAACAACATTTGAAATTGTAATAGTAATAATCATTTTCAAAGAGGAATGACTTAGCTGAAGATTTGAAAGTAAATCTCCGGGTTATCCACTACACTACTGAAGTGGAAGTCATTCCAGGTTGTTTGTTTCCAGATTGCAAGGTGTTTGCTTCTGATAAGTTTCAATAGCTTGGAAAATTCCAGTCTCTACAAAAGTCTCCCTTTTAATGGACAAATCGGTTGTCAGGTAGGGCAGGGCACAATGACCTGGTTTATCTTCGAAAGTTTTGGAAAGTGCAGGACGGGAAACAATTTTGAGTTCTTTGGCTTAGCATATCAGCAAAGATCAGTTTGGAATTGTTGATTTTTTGGATTGTTTCTTTTGTGTCATGTCCTTTGCAGTCAGTCACTCTAACTTCATTCCTATTGAGACACAACTGCAGTTTTTTGCCTGAAATTCCAAAAAATGAACGTGTTTGAAGGACAGGAACAACACAAAAAGTTACAAAGCACATTTAAACTAGGTCTAAATAAGGACAGTCTTTTTCGTCCATGCCTTTTGAGAATTGTGTCATCATCAAATGTGTTTCCCTCCTTCCCACCCCTCCTTTGTGTTTCCTTGCACATACAGTCGTCTTATGTACACAGAACTGCCTATAACGAGTGGGATTGACTCAGATAAAATACGGCTGTGGCCTAGGCAGCGCGGCTCGATAATTGCAGATATAGAAAGCCTTATTACTGGAGTACAAAGAGGAACACTTCACAGAGGATGAAAGGCACACATAAGACACGGCCTGATGTTTCATGTTTTTTTATAAGATACTGTACAAAGCTCGTTGTATAGAGCGGAGCCATAGTCGTTACTGCAGCTGGAGGTCAGAGAACTAGAGAGCAGAGTAAAGATTAGTCCGCCGTCCAAGTAAGTCAGGCGTTTAACAGATGGCGTTAGGTAAGATTTACAGTATGTTCAATGTTGTATTGTCAGTGTGGTGGTCAATACAGCGTGTCTTGTTTAAGTGTTTATAGTGCAAAATATAGTTGATTCTGTGTGTGGTGGGCCTGGCTGTGGCTGTGAAAGATTTTTGGTAAGAGGGTGGTGATATGCGAGGAGGGGGGTCTGGGGGTTCTCTCCCTGGAAATTTCGGCCAAAATAGTGTCATGTTTTGAAATCTGGAGTTAACTAATCTTATTTTTCAGTAGGCTTCACATTAGAACAGTATTTCTAGATGATTTTAGCTAACCAGTTTTATTTTTATTTATTTATTTTTTTGTCCTTAGTTTATTGCATCTGTCATTATATCTGTTTGAGATTGGATCACAAGAGCAAGCAAACATGTTAGCTACCTTAAAGAAGAATTAAGTAACATGTTTACCTTGTTAAATGTCTTTGTAAGTCTCCGTGATGATGATTACATATGTACTTCCCCTTCGCAACACATTCCCGACCTAAATTTCTGTCCTGAGAAACCTTGGCTTTTTTATTGTTTTTTTTTTTTTCTTTTTTTTTGCAGTGTAAAATGTGCTCTGATGTGTTTTGGCTACATTATTCCTGTGCTAGAAAATGAAAACATAAATAAATAATGCTAAGTTTCAGTTCAGTCGGCTAGCTTAATTCCACATGATTACCGAAGAAGTTGCATTACCGAAGAAGTTGCTTAGTTCGGCTTTATCAGAGCTGAACAGGAAGTGCGTAGAGCAGCAAAAGATGAATAGTTACAAGAAGTTTTTTTTTTTTTTTTTGTGCCGGTAATTCTCAGTGGAGCTGTCTACAGTGACGGACATGCCAGTGAGAGGCTTTCAAACTTGTTCTGAAACTGCAGGTCCTGGCACTACAACTTCTGAGCTTGCAGCTTCAAAGGTGCAAGTCTACTCTCTACTGCCTTTTGTTTTAGCACACTGACTGTCTGTGAGCTGCTGCGGCCTCACACAGTGCCAGCCTGTTCTCATGGATAAGCGTGTCAATACCACGCTGTTGTAAACAACCTGTTATATGAACGCAACTTCTATTTTTTTGCGTGTGTATTTGACGCATTTATTATTCATGAAGACTAACACAATCCTAATCCTAATTATAACCAACTCCAAGCCCCAGACCAAAATGTACCCATTTATGCAACTTCAGACCTAAAGTTAGCTGTTAATCCTTTGAAAAACCTCGTGTTTGTCCTCAATCACATCGCGTGTTCATAGTACGCTAGAAAAAACAAACGTACAATTGCATGCCAAAACAGGCAGATGAATCTGACAACTGTCCTGTATAAACTTTGAGAAGAGTTGTTTCGCTCACCCCAAGCTACAAAAAGTTCTTCATATAGACAGGATGTCCATATTTGGCAACTCACAATTTTTTTACAAAAATGCAAGCTTACCCAGTTAACCCCAGCCCTAATCCTAACCCCAACCTTATCCGTTTTGGGGGTATAAATGTTAAAAATAGTATAGCAAAGACATGCCCGAGAGGTGATTATAAATGGGGTTCCAATATATGCGAAGAGGTTGCCTGACCAGCCAGCCCATCCAACTTTCTGTTCAAATGCAGAAGAGTCAGAAACCAAACACAGAGCCAATTTTGTATTTATTTTTTCTTCCGTTTTGAACATCTTATCACTTTTCTAGTTCAACCTGAGCAGCAAGTCACATTGGAAGCCTTCACACTAAAAAAAAACCAAAAACATGGAATTATGGAGTTTTCTGTTGAGCGTTCGGAAAACCCGCTCTCGAAATTGAAACCCGGTGCTCTGATTCCAGACCCTCACATCCTTGGAAAGTCGTCTGTGTGTAGGAACTGGCTGGTCAGTCAAGCGAAGAGGTATTTGTGCAGCAAGGAGGGCAGAATGTGTAGATAGGTAATGTTTATGTCTTTGTCTCTGCAAGGGAGAGTGGATTCTGTCAAACTGTATTTGGTTGAAAATGTATTTAAAATAACACTGATAAAAAAATAATAGTAATAATCCGTACGAGAAAAGTGCTTTGTATTTTGTTATTAATAGATCATCTTTTGTATCGCATTTGTACATAGCTTTTACCTCTCGCTGCAGCCTAACAACCTAATAGTTTAAATTATTCACAGTCTACTTAGCCTCTGCACGTCTGTGTCTTCGCCTGAGATGAACCGTTCACCACACTTACCCACAATGCCGCAGTGGTCGTGCCAGGTTGTGTGTCCTCGAGTTAGTGTCTTTACTTCCTGCCCATCGATGATTCATTCAGTTTAACCAGCCGACTGCTCCTGCTCTAAGGCACAAAGAGGAAAAACTCACTGTACTACATGAGTCGAATCGGCTGCCGTGGTTAATATTTAATAAAAGCACCGTGTCCAATTTGTAGCATTAGCTTAAATGTGTGCAGGCTTGATTACATGAGCACATGGGCTTGCTTTAGATTGTGTTCGGAAGTAACCCTGAGGAAGGCTACGAGGGTCAAACCCAACTCTAGATAAAATATAAATAAGATCGTTATAGCAACACGACTAACTTACATCTGCAATTTCAAGCCTGGTAGTATAATATCGTCCTGGTTCCATAGGCTCTGGTTGAGGTGGTACATCTAGCATTTGTGTTGGAATGCTGGATAAAGGCGGGCAGACACTGTGCGATTATTTTTTTTTAACTTCTTTTGAGATGATCTTTACGTGGGGTAACGAGAAGTGATCAACACCTCATGACCAGCCTTCGATCAACAATCATAGGATCGCAAGAAAATCTAAATTGTTTGAAACCCTGTTTGTTCTTCTTGGGTACATTGGCACTGTAGAAGAAGTGCCACGAGCCGATTTGACGCTATCTCTCACACTGCCCATGCGCAACAACATCATTGTCTCCGAATGACCCAGGAAACGAACGCATCGCCACTTACGTATTCATCTTCTTCTCTTCCACCTTTTACGTTGTGCTTCCGGATACAGGAGTCTGGCGCGGCATGGGTCAACGTACAGTGTGAGCACTCAGATCGCATAAGATCATCCGGCCGTGTAGTGTGAGGACATGAATTGTGAGCTACTCATTTTTATCCTAGCGATGTACTCGTACAGTCTGAGCAAGCACTGCATATCCACGACTGAAAACAATGCACAGTGTCTGCCCGCTTTAAGTAGAAAAGACTAATCGATTATAGACCAGATGAGTGTATGGTGAGTGTATGGTCATCTCTCTGACGAGCGTGCAATAAAACACAGACAGAAAGTGAATTTGAGTTTTTTGATTGGCGTGGTTGTGGTTGGTAAAGACATGGAAAACATGAACCTAGTATTTGCAATCTGCAGATAACTTTTAAACCTGAGGTTTGATTTCAAAATGCACTTTGTAAAAGCATGTGTTTTGCACATATAAATAACAATCACAATATTATACACAATCAACAATAAGATATCCAAAATAGCTAAATGTGTTTAACAGTCCAGTGCGATGAAACAGCTGCAGTGAATAATAGTTGAGCAAGTCTCAAATTATTTGGAAAGTTTATGGAATTGTCCATGAGCGCTTTAACTGATTTGAGAGTGAATGTGAAAAGAAAGTGGCTAGTGTGTGAGGATTGGACTGGATACACAAGTCCTACCAGACTTCAGAAAGTGTATTGCCGAGTTGAGAGATGTTGATGCTGGTTCTGGTACAAGTTTAAGCTCGACATCCAACTGTGGCTAATTCCACCAGATAGTGCTTTTACTGACCACTAGGGATGGGACGATTCACCCAAGTCACAATTTAATTTCGATTTTAGATTTGCTATCACAATTTTCAATTTTCTTCGATTTTGTTTGTAAATATTTAAAACTATCTTTGTATTTAGATATCTAAAACTATATTATTTGGTAATATTTTATATTAGACTCTAACATTTCTGCTTCATTTTGAGAATGTGGGCTCATTTGTGCTTTTATGTAAAAAGCAATGCCTTTCCTCATTTTTCCTATAAGTCTGGAAATGTGTCTGATGGACACTGCATGTTTGGCAGACACATTAATAGTGAGTACAGAACACCCAAGATTTGGCCCTAATCCTTATATTAACAGCATTAACAATGTTACTTTCTTACATTGTTACATTGTGACAGGGACAGTGTTATTTCTCCTAATGAACGTCCATTCATGTTTTACTTCTGTCAGTGCTTCTGAGAGGTTTTGACTTGTATGGGACTCATACAATATGCATGTCTGCAACACTTAAGCCTACTCTTTGTCGATGTAGTGGACCGCCATCATAATAAAACTCTTCGTAGCTCTGGAGGTCCATCCATCAGCTGTCAGCGCAACATATTCACGTGCAGTCTGGTCTTCACGCTTTGTTTCTTCAAACATCGCGGGTATTACTGTGTTACTGAAGTGTTTTGGGCTCGGCAGTGTTAAACATGTGCTTAAAGCGTTCAACAGCCCGAACAAGACATAACGGTTGCATGTCATTAGCGATAAACTTCCCAATAGATAGTTTTCTTACCGCTAGCATCATCCTTGGCACTAAATCCAAAGTGTTCCCAAACACCGGAAAGATATGATATTAAGGTTGAATCTCATGTGCACTCTTGAGCAGCGCCAGCGTCTCCCTCTCCATTTTTTCCCCAACACAACACCGCTCTCCTGTGCACACGCTTTTTGCAGAATCGTTCCATCCCTACTGACCACCAATGATAAAAATTTACTGCTGCAGGTATGAGTGCTTTTAAAGTACTGGGTTACATACAGTATAATCCAACCTGTTTGGCCTGGCTTGATAAGTCCAAAGTGAGTCGCCGCTCTATAAATAACTAAATACATACATAAGAATACTTTCATACTTCCTGAGGTCAGCTTAAAGTCACGCACTTTCATTAACAGCAGAAAACGGATACAAAACATGATTAATAGCCTATTCACATATATTTTGTCGAGCTCACACTGACCAAATGCCTGCCGTTCCCAAGTAATAAAACACTGACTTTGGCTGAGGACACTCCACTACCTGAATCCAACATCTCACCTCACAAATCACTCGCACTAATGTAAAAATAGAGTGTTCCGTGTCTTTTTTTCAAACGCACACATTGTATATCATTTGACCTGGAAGCATTAATTATGTTACGTAAGAGCGAGCGGAGAAGAGTCGGCTGGATTGTGTTAGACGAATTATTCATGCTTCTGGGCTGAAGTGTGACAGATTACAGTACCACAGTGTAAATGTGCACAAACATCAAGAGCTGTTTGGACTGTCTCCAATGGTTAATGTGATGCAGAAATCAAGATGTGTTGGATCCTGTATTATTATTTTTGTTTTCTTTCACATCTCAAAGTTGTGAGTAATCTTTATTCTTCTAAAGACACACCACTGTCATCCCAGTGTCTCTTATTTTGTTCTTTATACTGCAATTTTATTTTCTTTTTATAGTACCAAAAAAATAAATACATAAAAATGAAAAAAAATGTAGCTCTGAAGTGCACACAGTTACCATTGGAATTCAACTGACCGTGGCATAATAAAAACTAAAGCGCAGATCGTTTTTTCGGGATCACGCAAGGTGTCTAGGAGAGTGTCCAATTGACCACAACTGATTCAAATGAAACAGGTCTGACGTTCTGACCGGTGACACAGTCCATCTGACCGCTGTGATTCATGGAGCGCTCACAGCAGTTACTCAGCCAAACAAAGACACTCTCCTCGGCATTTGGATCATCTCGATTGCTCCGAAAATGAGGAAATGGCTTGTACAGTATATCTTAACCAGGCTGGGTCAGAACTCAAAGTGATTTTAATTCTTGTTGTTAGACATATTTTTTATATAGACAATTCAAAGAAAAAGTGATACAGACACAGACATACGACACTTCTCTGCAATATTAGCTCCACAAATGCTGTATGTACGTGTTAAATTACTTATGATTGTGCTATTTTCAATTAGAACTTTCCTGCTGCTGCTCCACTCTCAAGAGCGCCACAACAACCACACTCCTCATTTGCAAAGTGTGGTCTGGGCCGTCTCCAAGCCTTGTTTGGGGATTGTAAGATGATTTCAGGATGTAATTTAGCGATTATTGCTACATATTAACCTTCTGGGGGCCGCCGTCGCAATATTGCGACACGTAACTTAACCGAAGAAAACGGCTTCTCTCTCTTGTCAAAATCAAAAACACTGTTTCTACCTGCTTCCACTAAATGACCGACATACAGAGCTTTGTTTTAAGCCCAAAATTACCATAGGTTCCTATTGGACAAAACACAATGAGGGCGTGTCTAAGACCCTGCTGAGAAAGTCAGCAGTGAGTGAAGTGAGACAAGGGGAGACGAGGCGAGGGAGCGCTGGTCTGACTTTCTGCGATGCGAAACAGGTTCACTAGAACGGAGGTTTTGAGCCTGATACTGGCAGATTCACGTTGTGGGGAAGACGATTACGTTCTCAGACGATGAGAGCGGGAGTGAGAGTGAGAATGGGTGCGTTGGGTAGTCCAGCGGCAGCCGCTTCGAGTGCTCGGCTTGGAGGGACAAATAACAGAGCAGACTGTCTGCAAACTAACTTTTCCTGTTACAAAACACATGTAGGACATGAGGCAAGGATAGTACGTAGGTTCTAGTTAGAGGAGGAGGGTGGTTACGGAGGTAAACACTGGTGCGCGCGCCGAAGTTCACCCCGGCATGAGTGCGAGGAGGCGGGGGAGAGCGGCAGCACGCACCGCAGAGGTTAGCAGGGGGAGGAGGCGGGGAGGAAGTTTACTCTTATTAGTGCTATTTCTAATTCCTTATTCCTCTAACAAAATGAAAAAAATAATAATAATAAAGCATGTATATCTCCCTGTTTTTACTGTCAAAAAAACAATCGTATTCAGCGGTCTAAAAAACATGCAATAATTAGGGCATAACATAAATAATATTCTACATATATACAACATATTACCAAAAAATAAACACTTTAACCCAGTTTTGAATGGTTTTACACATAATTACAAAGAACTATTTCATTTTGTTGTGGCGGTCATGATTCAGTTGAATGGTTATTTTATAGTCCTGGTCTGAAAAGTTTGAGAAACCTTGCTCTCCATTGATGCACAAAGTGGGACCTGAGGACCAAACTGAATAGGCGCTCAGGAACTATCTTTTTGATTCAGTTTTGTGTTGAGAAGGACATTAAGTCAGGTGATAGCTTCTCAAACATATTAAAAGACAGTTTAATCGTCATATTTTCTCAAAAACAGTTTTATATGCAAAACAAAATTATGTTTGGGCCTGTCAGGGAAAAGAAAGAAAAAAAAAGAAGCAAAATTTGGCCCAAGGAAAAAGAAAAAAAAAGTTCAGGAACTTTCATTATTTTAAATAACCGATGGGTGTTATCTTCCAAACTTGTAATTGAATGAAACACACCAGAACTGTTAAAACATGATATTTATTAGTATAATTCTACCCTTTTCCCCTCAATCTAATGATATATAGTTTTGGTTTTGTGCAAAATAAGGAAAAAATGTCCGATTTGCATAAAATATAATCTCTTCAAAGTCTTGCAAGTCTTTTGTGTTGAAGGTGAAATTTATCTAAACTCCTACAAACACATTTCAAACACTGCAAACTCCTTAAAAAGCATTGGGAACCAGACAGAGGCGGGGCTTAGAGAGGAGAGCAGCAGTGTGGCTTGATTGACAACAGGTGTGTGCAAATAGTGCTCAGTTTTGAGTGGGCAGTACGCACTAGTGTCACATTCATTCATGTATTTTCTACCGCTTGTTCTAGGGATGCACCGATCCGATCCTGGAAATGTTGCTGGATCGGGTATCGGCTCCATGATATCGGTTCAGTTGGTACCAATGTTGTGCCTTTAACTGGACATGATATATTAAGACTAATTTACTGGCTGATGTTGATCCAGAACATCTCATATTGTCATGTTTGATTTTTATCCAGAGTAAATTGTTAAGGTGTAACTTGCACTATACATAATAGTTTCATATAGGAAAAAATAAGGTATTATAGTCTTTACCCTAGTATCGGTTTATATCGAGTATCGGCAGATTATTAAAGCCCAAGTATCGGAATCGAAAAAGCTGGATCGGTGCATCACTATCTTGTTCCTGTTAGGGGTTGTGGGTGACTGGAGCCTATGCCAGTGACTTTGGGCCTTAGGCGGGGGAACACCCTGGACAGTGGCCAACTCGTCTCAGGGTCAGACAGACAATCATTCAAATCTCTCTCATTCACTGACTATGGAAATTTACAGTGATGCCCAAAGAACCTAAACACACATGTTTTTGGAGATGGGAGGAAACCGGAAAAAACCCACAGTGACAAGGGGAGAATGGGATGTTGATATGATCCGACCCGGGAGTCGAACCCATGACCTCATTACGACTCTACTACCTTGCACCCCACTGATGTCACATAGAGTCAAAATGACATGGGCCTGTGCAGTGAAACTGTCAATTTGTGGTAATAGTTTGACCTCAAGCTTGGGATTATTATTTTTTTTTTTTTTTTTTTTTTTTTGTTAGTTTGCAACACCTTAGCAGCCAAAAAAAATGGTATTAGCTTCACTTTAACATTGGCTTATTTTCATAGTTCCACAAAAAAACATCTGCTTTTTTTCCCTCCCGTTTCATTTTAATTAAATAGACCGCAGTGAGCTTAGTGTTAAACAGGTCTTTTTCTCTTTGCGGTAATTGCACATTATTTAATAAGAGGGCTCAGTGACCCCACAGTTTCAGTCGCCACGGCAACAAGGTTCAAATGAAAGAGCTTGAGGTGTAAATAGTAAACAGTTACAGTTTTAGAAGTGTTCACTCTAATATTCTGACACTACAGTACATCAGAATATGGCTTAATCTGGATTATCGTGTCTTTCACCAGCAGGCTACAGAACAAATCAACGTTTGTCTCTCGTTTGACAAAATTGATGAGCACATTTGTGTCTTCTTGTTGTGATAGATTTGGACATAATTCCTGCTCGAACATTTTCACTCTATCACTTCTGTTGTCTTCTGTCTGACGAGCTTGTGGTGACAGAAGGATGGGACTGGACTGTCAAATATATGGTTTTAGATGTATTTCTTAGACTGTGCAGTATAAAGAATGCATTTACAAATCAGATGATGGTAAAGAAAACTACTGGTTAAAGTGCATTTGACAGGTTAGACTAAAATGTATGTACAATTTTAGATTTTACACAAAACGAGAGACAGAGAGAGAGGGAGAGATTGTTTTCATTTAGTTCACCTATTTTCGTGGAGTTTATTTTAATTTTTTTCACAAACACTGTTACGCCACACTGCCACAACTTTGCATTGATGGCTATGCTAGCAATAGGTTAGAGAGAGAGAAAAAAAAAAAAAAAGACCTGACAATAATAATAAATACGGCGCTCTGTTGTACTCACAAAAACTATCTTGTAATTTTTTTATTAAGAGATTTATATTTTTTTTTTCTAGTAAGAGATGTTTTCCATACTCGAACGCCATCATTTGACCTGCAACATACGGCATTTTTGCTGTTGCGCAAAGTACCCGCCCACTCTGGGTGATTCATGCGGAAGTGTAGCAAATGTGCAGCACTTCTCTTCTTTATGGCCAAATAAATTGAAAACCAGACGCTGGAGCCATAGAAAAACACACACGTCTAAGGATGTGTGAGAATAACTGCCAACAGTTGAAAGAACAGTGTGTTTTATTAAAAAAACTGCCGATTACCGCTAGCTTCTGTCTGGTGGGTGAACAGCTCCACACATTGGCCGTCTTTAACTGTAGCTTGAGTCACAGGCATACGTTACGTTAACAGCTAGTTTCATACTTTTTGTACATGTTTTTTTTTATCTATTTCATGGCAAAGTCCAGTGTTTTCAATTGTAAAAAAAAAAAAAAAAATCACCTCTTGCCCTATTTTTAGTCTTGAATTCTCGATTGTGCATAGAACCTATTGCACCTTTTGCCTTACAACACATCTGTGAATGTCTCTACCTTCAGACTAGATAAATCCCGTCAGCCAATGGTCATGCAGCTTGTTGAACCCGACAAACACGCAGTAAAGAGAGGACAGAGAGAGGTCCTGTCTGTTTACACGTCCTGCCCTCAGCTCCTCTCTCTGCCTCTGGATCGGCTCAGGTCACATCCTCAGAGACACGCCCGGTCTGAGTGTGTGAGCGAGTGCACTTGGGGACACATCCAACCTACCTGTGTCTGAGGTAAACAGGGATTCATGAGTGTTCAGGGGAAAGGAGTGGCGTATAGAGACGGTTTATTTAGTATAGAGCATCAGCAACCACGTGACAAATTTGCTGCGGCCGCCATTACGTTAGTGACGCTGTTATAGAATCTAATGAGAAGAAGCATGCAATTTTGCCTCTGTGGTTTATCGTTGGCATAAAATTTAGGTTGTAAATAATAGTGTGTCTAAAAAACAAATCAAATTAAACATTATAAATTGTCTGATTCACTTTCCACTTTTGTATTTTATATAAAACGTTTCCCTGATGATGCTTGTATGAAATTGATTTGACTCTAAAGCCCTGTACATATAACATTTACTCATACTGACCATTTAAACAATCTGATCCTGAGACTAAAGTGAAAACATGTTCTATCTAAAGTGAAGCTTTTATACATGACATAAGCTCATGGTTTAACATTGGTTCACTTGCTTTAGCTTCAGTTTGTGCTTTTGTTAAACCATAAATCATACAAAGACTGATTTCAAACACATTTGCTGTTTTTTTTTTTTCTTCATACTCGTTCTCCTACTTAACAACTAACAAAATATGAATTCACCAAAACACAAACAAAGAAACAAAGATTTTGCATTGTTGAGTTAGTAACCAGATAAAAGACAAATCAGTACATCTGCATATATTTAATGTAAATCTCGACTCACTTCTCGTTGGTTTAGCCGCACACATCTGCTTTTTGGTTAAAATGGCATCTGTCAGTAGCAGAAATGTTCTGGCTTTCTTCTGTCTTTAATAAGTTGTAAATCCCAGTGTGCAAAAACAATCCATTTTCTGTACAACTCCAAACCAGTTTGATCATCTTTGCCGCCACAGCTGAAACCAATGGAACAACATGACGCCAGATGCAGGAGCCTATTTGTTGTATTTATTGTTTAGTTAGATAATCAGTGGATGGATTCTTAATTTGGCCAACATTTGTCATGGTCAACTAATTATTTCATTTATTTTAGATTACAGTATAAGAAATTACAATCAGAGTAGGGCAATTAAAAAAGATCGAGATTCACTCATGACACATCGTCAATTATGTGAGTGGTTGGTTTGAATAAATAATCCAACAACAAAAACAAAAAAAAAAGTAAATACAAAATTTCAGCATTCAACCCAGTCTTCGAAGAAAATGCAGATACACAACAAAATGTCAAAAACATACAATAAGCACGCTTTCAATATATTACAAAAGCCAAAATGTAAAATAACCACGTGTTTTGGTTGAAGCTATTTGGCAACATTTTCTTTAGGTTTAGGTAAATCTTAACCCACCCCAAGCCACTGTCCTAAACTTACCCCAAGCCCCGGTGATCAGAGATGGTGGGCGCTGTTAGTCAATAGCTTTTCCTCTCTGGCGTTTGTAGTCATCATGGTCGTTAGCTTTAGCCTTTTGCTAGGTGCGCTTTAGGCTATGGAACAAGCACAGTTGTGTTTTGAGGAGCGGGACTTTCTGACTGTTCTGACCATTCTGACCAATCAGAGAGGGAGTTATAGTGTGAGCAGTGGTAGCCGAAGCTAAAGCTTAAAGTGAGGCTAAACATGCGTTCAGAGACTAACTCCACCAACAACTGAATCCCAAACAGGCTCGCAAAAGTGGGAGATGCCCGGAGGCCTATGAAGAGACGCCCAGTGGGTGTGAACAGACATTGATTGACAGCACCAAATATGAACAGCGGTCCTGGTCCTGACGTGAGATTTGCAGCCCCAAGTCTTTGCTTACTTGCACGTAAAGATTTTTTTTTTATATTTGCTTTGCAAAACATACATATGAAACCTTTGCTTTAGTCTACATAAGCGCATGAGCCTATTATGTGAGTATTTTCTAAAAATGAAAATCAAAAATGAAAAACACAGGCACGAGATTTGAACCAGAGCATCGTTGAACTAGTGGTGGCAACAACCTGAGCCAAATGACGACTGATGTCATTACGCAGCGGGTGATCGCTTTCCAACTCTCCGCAGCAGCGATGTCAGAGGGAGGAGTTTAGATAAACCATCTGGGCGGCTCGTCAAATCACTGTGACATCGGCGGGTACTGAAAATGTCAGCGTGTACTGAAAATGCACTGACAGCGTTTGTCCATCGGCAGTACAGCCGCGGTTTTTCCACACATAACTCCAAAATGAGCGAGTTTGCACAAAATGTCCAAAAAAGGCCTGGAAACAGTAGATAATTCAATTTTGACCCCATATAAACACAAGCAGTTTGTGTTTGCATTGCGCTCTAGGGAAGAGATGTTTTTAACCTGTAGAGCGCCCAATGGGACTGATTTACAACGACTACAACCAGATAATATAATAGATCCATGACCTACCCATTTTAGTAACTTGAAGTCTAAACTTACCCAAGAAATCCAAAGAAAATGTCAACAGGTGGCTTCAACCAAAATGTGTTGTTATGTTACATTTTGGCTTTCCGTGAAATGTAGACAATTTTAGTCAGGTAGTGAGGGGGAAAAGTGGTAGGTGAAAATGGGACTTTTCTGAGCACTCAAGCATCAGCTGCAGGACAAAACCAGATTACTCAAACATGTCCGCTCAGCTAATTTGCGTCTCCTCTCTGTCCTCCCACCGCCTTTGATTTATGTAACCTCCACAGACGACCAGGTGAAACGCTTCATTTTCACAACACACTTTTACAATCAAGTGCTTTATTATGCAGCGTGGCCTTTCCAACACTGCTAATCACCATTACAGCCTCCTTTTACCCACAATGCTTTGCTCTGGTGTACAAAGGTCATGGAGCTTTGGCCTGCTGTCTCTTCTTTTAGCATCTACTACACAGTCTAAAGCCAATACTGCTGCTGCTTTTCTCATGGCACCACAGCGAAGACAATGTTTGTTTTGTTCAGAAGGAGCAAGCTTTGTGGCAAAAGTATTATCTAAGCAAGTTTAAGTGTAAAAAATAAGATGTAAAATCCTGATTTGAGGAGATTTCAAGTGTCAAGTCAAATGATCTTTCAATGAAATGTATTTTTAGTACATTCTTAATTTGAATCTGAGAACAGATTCCAAATTACAACGGCAACCTGGGTCAAAGTCTACAACACAAGAACGAACATTATAATAATTAAAGATAAAACATGATGTCGTTCACACATTTGACTAATTACAATACAAAAGCATGGCAGAGACACTTTCTACAGCTCATTTTAGTCATTTGGGGCAGAAAAAAAAAAAAAAAGAAAGAAAGCAGAGTGACCTAGAGCAGGGGTTCCCACATTTTTCAGCCTTGGACCCCAAATAACCGTGCAACCAACCCACGACCCCCACAGCCAAACATATATACGTGTGCAATAATTCTATGGTTACAAAACCTTTTGAATTGGGTTTAAATGGGTTTATTTTGCTTCAAATGACCCCATATCCACCAGAAAATGGATTAAATGCCAAGTCATAATTGTAAAAATACATTTTGAAATCATCTCGCGACCCCAGGTTTTGCTTTGCGATCCCCTGAGGGGTCCCGACCCCACTTTGGGAACCACTGACCTAGAGATGTACAAGCTCTGAGGGGACAACCTTGGTGATAAATCACTGGAACGCAAACTATGAAACTTTAATCGAAAGATAAATACATTTTATTGTTTCTTTTAGAAAATCAGTGACTTTGCACAATCAAAATAACACCGTGTATATATAATTAAGTCTTAAGACACCTGTCACATGTTTTGCTCACTTACCTAATGCCTTCTCACAAAAAAGCGTACATTTACCCACGACATTACAGGACATTAATGAGTTGATTAGCACGGCTGTTAAAAGCCTCCTGTGGACAGGTGATGAAAATTAGCACTTGTGCTATAACACTTTAAACAATGCATCTGGTTTGTCCAACGCAGTTGTTATGTCCATATTAAATAAATAAATAAATGAAATAAAATGTTTTGCGTAAATATGTACACGTCGCAGTCCCACTTAATTTCTATGGTGGTTGTTAAGACGTGTTCTTATTTATGAATATAAAATCTGATTCTAATCTTAACCTGCCCCAAGCCTCAGACCTGAACTTACCCGTTTTAGGGTCTGATTTATCAAGCCAGGTGCTAAATTGCAGGTGCAAAAATGGAAAAAAAATAAATAAATAAATAAATCATGTGTTAATTATGAGCATTTTGCACCAAATTTATAATTGGAAGATGCACATACAACATACTAAACACAACATATATGAACCACCTCAAGATCTGCATCTTTAGAGTGTGTGAGAGAGAAAAATATCATCTCTACCAAGGTTTTGCTCCCCCTAACCTGCTTTGCACATGTGCAAATGCTTGATAAATCAGGCCCTTAACTTGAAGCCTAAACTTACCGTTTCACCTGAAGAAAACTCTTACATGGCATAACTCATGTGTTTTTTTATGCTTTTTCATATCATGCTAAATGTACAGCGTTACATAAATACGCAAAAAAGGCCTGACATCGTGCTCATAATAGGCTGTTTTTGTGTCGTGGTAAATGTACGCTTTCTTGTGAGACCCTGTTGCATACTGACACAGCAACATAGTATCACAAGAAAGTGTATCAGTCCTTTTTATAAAGCTATTGTCAACATGATTTCTTTCCTCAAAGAATCATATATGTCAATGCTCTTTACTTCAAGAATCCATCAAGATACACAATGGTGCACTTGTGTTTGCAGACAATGGAGACAAGGACACAACATTTCTCTCTAGTGGGAGTTGGAATTGAAGAAAAAAAAAAAAAAAAGTGGAATTCTAGCAGCTTAACCCACTAAGCCATTGCCACTCTCCAAAAATCTCTTTCTCGTTGTTACTTTGGTCATCGGATATGATCCTGATTACAAAACAAATCCTCCATTGACGGAGTCGGCCGCGAGCAGCAACAACACAGCCTTATTACATGGCTGTTATATCGACTAATGTGTTTGATGCCTGAATTAACATTTTAGGATGACAAGGCTATTCTTTAATCAATGCTGCGGCATAGGAGGGGCTCGGAGACACTCAGACGCTCGCTGTTCATTTCCTCACAACATGAATAGGCTGAAAACACAGGGGACAGACAGTGAATGAGGAGACACAAGCCAATGTAGAAACACTGCGTTTGGCAAAACAAGACCTCGCACCCCGCTCCAGACAATGGGGATGTAGAATAATAAGTGCTGTCAATATGAGTCTTACCATTGTTGACGATTGCTGGTCTGGAAGAATGACTCAATACAAAATACACAAATAAGCCATTTACAGTGAATAATTGCCAATCCCAAAGAACAAATAATAAAAAAATAATAATAATAATTGGTAGTATTAACAGGAGCAGTCCCTTACAGCACAGGGAATTTTTGTATGACTTAGTTAGACCCTGTTATAAATATGCATCACAATTTTTATGAGATTGAAGTTGCTGACTGTGACAAAACATTGACTAACCCTGTCGTACACTGAGTGCAGGTCACGCAAGACTTAGAAAGTGCTCAAAACCAATGTGCCGTTAAAAAACACAGACCTCGGAGCAGTGCAAGCGCACGTCTGAGGGTCGCGCCAGTGTGCGGAAAGAATTTGTAGACAGTCTAATTTTCCCAGAGATCGCAGCGGTCTAATGCAACTTTCAAGTCATAATGTGAGCATTCTCGCGGGAATCCACGTGAATCCGTGTGGCTTTGGGGGAATATGGACCGCAGTGGACTGGAGCTGGTGTACAAGACACTGTGCAAGAAACTCCTATCTGTCCCGAACTGAACTCGCCTCACAGTCAGAGTCCGGGAGGCGTAACTGAAGTTAAAAATGTGGAAAGGATTGGAAAAGATTGCGCAACTGCTAAATGTTAGCAATGGTTTTGCCTAGGCTATTATTAAAACGTGTCTTATACCCTGCAATAAAACTGAGCCTAAGTTATCTACTAAATCATATTTGAGTGTGCAAGGCGGGAGTATAGCTCTGGGGTGGACTGGCCTGTGCATTCCCAGTTGAAAATGTCTATTTAATGAGGAAAGTGTGTAGTGGCATGCATTTGTTTTTACAACACATAATTTAAAATGTTCTTGTTTGCAGCTTTGCATTGTATTACTTTATATGGTTTGTGTGTTGTACAGTGGTTGTTGAAGTAAATGTATGCATACATACTGCCTATACTGCCCTTTACAGAAATGACCTCATAGGTTAGTCAAAGGTCAGGGTTGAAACATGTTTCTACCATAGACCACGCCAGTGGGCACTGACTTCAGCCAAAGAAGCATTTCCCACCTAGCAACAGTTCTGGCCAGTCTAACCAAAACTGAACAGACAAGCGACAGACAAATTAATATGGTAACCAACATGGCTATGTTGTTTGTCCTTGTAGAAGTTACTGTAGTCAAATGTTAACATTTACGTGTTTGTGTAGAAGCTTCAGGGCATGCGCACATCAACTTTTGATGGAAATTTGGCACTGACTCTGATAGGGGAATGACAAGGTGAATAGCCGCTAATGTCAAACCCAGTTTTGAATTCTGAGTGTGTGTCATGGCAACCACAAAACCAATCAAAAACAGGTTACCCTTCTATGGGCAGACACTTACTTGTGTTAACTTGGATTAAGCAGGACCCAGGCACCTCATTGTCAGTTATTGTTGTTCATATCTTCACTTACAAACTCAATAGTGAAATCAAATTTGATTCATGTTGAGTATTTTGAGTTGTGGCACAAGTGAAAGACTCAAGACTTACTGGCTTCTTCCTCACTGGAACAAATGCGACACTCATTTGTATGATCTATGATGGAGATTTTTAAGAAAGTTGCAAGTTGCATTTTACAGCTGTGGGTCACTTGCATGCTTGCCATACAACAGATTAAGGCTACGCAGGAGAAAAAAACTGTTTCTCCAGCAGTATTGACCTCACATCTTCATCCGGTGTCCAAGGAAACCAGCTCTGCCGTCATTTTCAGTGGAGCGCAGAGTAAATGTGGGTTGTTGTGTATAAAAGAGACTAATCTGATAACAAAACATTGCTGATTTGTGAAAAGCTGTTGCCGTCTAAACCATTATTCATACAAACAAGCTAACAAATCTGATACTGAATAGACTCCAATTTGCACCTGTTGCTAATTTACAGTAACCAAGATCAGCATCCATACCTTTCCGAAACATTTCCCTACAGATACATGTTACATTAGAACAAAATATTCTACATGAATTAAACAACAGTGCAACTAAGAGTCTTTCATATCAAACCCGATAAGCTATATTCTCCCCATACCGTTTGGCTTTGTGTCAGTGCTGGGAATCTGATCAAAGATTTCTCCATATGTGAAGCTTTGATGCTGCATGTCGCTGTAATGTTGGCCTGATTTGTATTCCTCCGCTGAAAGAAGACATTTCCCATTGGATGTTGTCTCCGCCGCTTCCTGTCTGAGCCTATTCAAGCTAACGCCAAAATGTGTCAGATTTGGTGAATGTATGTCATCATGAATTACATATCGGGCTCTCCTCTCCGCAGATTGTGTTATTGTGGGCCCTATATTTTTTTCCCGTTTTTCATGCTTTCAAAATCTATTGCGACACATGAGCGATGGCTGTAAGTGGTGAATGGTTGTTTATGTGGGAAACCCAAACCGATGCGTTAATACACGGTTTGATTTGACAAATGAAGCTATAGATGCCAACATGTAATTCACTGGACAGATGAAGTAATGCTATCTTTAAGGATATAACATACACACTTTGGCCTACATTTAAGATCTTAACCGTTTTTAGCACTGTTCTTGTTAAAAGCAGATCTGAGTTTTTCAAACTTGATTGTTTCAATAATTGTGTTTCACTAGCAAGAACCACACCAAAAGAGAATAATGCAATCAAGATATGTATTCATGATGACTGGAAAGATGACAGTACTTGTAAACGATTTCTTCTATCCAGACTGCTTATTTACTTTTTTTTTTAACCATCTTCAGAAGCGTCACCAGTATTTTTATTTGTTTATTAGATGTTACTTCCTGGAGGTGTGGTCAATCAATGCGACCTAGGTGAAAGGAGGAACGCTCTTTCATCTCGAATGATGGTGTCTGGGTCTTGCTTCCTGATTTCTATGGCCTCCTTGATCCAGCGTTTGAACTTGTTGTTTTCAGCTCCTATTCCAGTCCATGATGTGATTGTTTCTCTTGCGATGGTCTGATATTGCTAAAAAGTTGTCTGAATAGAAGAAATCAGATACTGCTAGTACTAATGAAGACAAGATGAACATCCTAAAGGAAAGATGGAATGGCATCTGGATCAGAAGACTCAGGATGAGGGTTTTGTCTAAGGTAGTCAGCCCAGTTAAATCACCTCCAGAATGTCTTCTGCTGGACAGATGAGATAAGAGGGTGGAGAGGAAGAACTGAGACAAAATGTGTTGACGGGAAAGGCCTTTAAAAATAGAGGCTTCTCGATAATTGGAGGCGTTGCCAAGGAGGCGAGTGAGGCGTGATTTTGTGGTCAGAAGGTTGGTGTGGACCTGTTCCTCCTTAGCCTAAGTAAACCATTATTATTTTCCATTCACAAGTTTCTTTGGCTCTGAGACTCAAAATCCCCACAAAGTGTAAAGTGTCAGTCAGACTGTTCAATGCTGTTTTTGTTTCCGTTTCCAAAAGTGTTGTTAAAACTTCTGAGGAGAGTTTACAATACATTTTACAATAGGTATTCTTTATGTTTGTGTGAACCACTTTCCCCTACATTTGGTCATTAGTTGGCTTTATCTTATCAATTGCAATTTGTTCGTCTTAAGACAGGTGGTCACGTACAATTTTGGCTGTCTTGATAATTTAGGTCACTGCTCAAAATTGTGACTTGTATCTCAGGCTATGTTCAGACTTTGACAATTCAAAGTCTAAACATAACATCAACACCTGATGAGGTGGTGTTGACGCTATGTTCAGACACAGCGTCAACACCCGACACATGACGAGGTGGCCAAAAGAGTGCTCAAAACACATGATGGTTGCAAATCTGCGCTTCACTGGACGCCTCAAGACATTTAGAAGAAGTTTACATTGACTTAGCATGTAAGCTTAGCGCACTGACACAAAAGCATTGTTCAGTGTCTGAATCCACCATTGTAGTGAAACAATGACTAATGTTATAATCATTGGACAATGATGTCAGACTTTCCTGATATATATTTTTTTAAATTTTGTTTGCAGAATGAGCTCTCTGGGCGTCAGTTCATCTTTGTCACACTTGTAAGCACAAGTGCGCCACAAAATGAATAGGAGTCCCTTTTATAAATGCAAAAATCCCACTGACTTTTTCTTCACAGAGCCTGATAAGCATCGGATAATATTGATCACAGCTGACTGACATTCTGACTGCAACTGTCTTCTGATTTACAGTTTAATTCCTCACATCTTGTAGTATGAATTCCTTAAACAAATTGATTTAATCACAAACACAGTTACTGACACCAGACATAACGCTTCTGCAAAGATGCATTCATTTAATAGCTGGAGATTTCTCCAGACTCTTCCAAAGAATGTCCCAAATTATTGAGAATTATTACTAAAGAAGACAGATTTTATGCTTAAGCGTGGTGTAGGCTTCTAGCTTTCCAGCCATCACTGTTACATTGACACAATTTGAGCGGCCTCTAACAGGAGTATCTCTTTTTGTAAAAGTCTCTCCAGGGAAAGGTTGGAGACCTAGTTTTTGCTGAATAGAAGCATGAATGCACTGGTCCAGCGTAATACATAACTGCCTTCAATCATGACAAGCAATCTGTAATCATGGATGAAGAGAATGGATTTCAGCTTGTTTCAAAGAGTCGGAAGAATCAATTTTCTTTTATTGATGCAATTCCCAATAGTCAAAGGGAATGATTGCTTGTCTGAGTTGATTGAGTGGCATTCTGCTTTTGTCAGACTGCCAGTTGAATAATTAATCACATGGAAAAGAACACAATCACAACGTCAGTTATTAAATAGATTAATGTATTTATGATAGACTTCACAAGTATTTTCCATGTGTAGCAATTTACACTATTTACACTATTTACACTACCCTTTATTCTTATCCTTTACCTTTTATTTGTCCCACAGTGGGGGAAATTCCAGTGCTGCAATGCAAAGTTTAAACAGCCGGGAGAAATAGAAATGTGCATACAGTAGGACCAACTTTGGTTGGTTCTAGCCATTTGCTGATTGGCCGACTTGACTTCCTGCTTTCAAAGAACTATCTGCAGTTTTCCATTACCTGACCTATTAGCTGGAGTGACGTAAAATTAAGTGGAAACACTTGGTGGTTCAAAGGTTAGCACTCTGACCTCATAGCAAGAAGGTCCCAGGAATCGACTTTCTGTGTCTCTGTGTTTCCTCCAGGTGCTCCAGTTTCCCCTACCACAAATAAAAAAAGAAAAAAAAAACTGAACAAAAAAACAAAAAAAAAACATGCACAATAGGCTTTTCCTCTTCTCCCTCAAGATGGAAATGAAGTGTAAAGCTAAAATCTGGTGCAAGCATCTCTCAGTCATTTTGCTTGATTGTCCTTACCATACTTTACTTCCCATACTTTACTTTTTTTTTTTTTTAGTATAGTCATTCTGTTGTTTAAAGTCTCGAGTTTCGGACAGCAGAGTTCAGCAGCAGCAGAGAGTGAAGTCCTGGTCTCTCTCTGTACTGTGCAGTGACTGTGGTGAAAGTGATTCATTACTCACAGAAAGTCATTTGTTGTGTTCGGTCAGAGCGACAGGATCAGAGATGACTGGTCCCACAGTTTGAGAACAAAGTTATAAAATATGTGAAAACAGTAAGTACAAGAGTTTGTGCCATTCCTCATTCCCAAGTTTGTTTGTTTTTTTAATGAGAAATTTTGACTACATTTCATCTCCTGTTCTAAGACAATAACTACTTTTGAAACTTGTCTTACATCAGTCACAGGTTTTGCTCACTTACCTAAAGCATTCTGAATTGTTCATGACGTATATCCAACACTACATCCAACCTTGAAATTGCTCACCGTGTCTATCATGTGTAAGTCTGAATACATTATTAATAACATCATGCAGCTGAATGAATCAAACAGCTGGATACACGGCTTCAGGCTTTGTCCGCGCTATTATCCATTTATAGACATTTTAATTGGAATCCTTGAGCTTTTCAGTGATTCATGATTGAATAGCATTTCCCCCTATGTACCGATGTATGGATCACAGAAGGATATAGTTACAGTGGTATAGTTAGACTGTTTGATCATTATGGCCTTGGCACTTACCACCCACATTTGTATTTGTTTGTCTTTATTTACTTATTTAACAGCAATTTTCCAACAAATGTGGCATCAATGATTTGTGACACATCACTACACTTTGAGCGCTTCATGCATTCATTCAGTTACATGACAAAATGTGAAGTTATTTTACTGTAAGTGCACAAAAAGGAGAAGGAAAAAGTCAATTGTCAAGTCCTGGTTTGTTGCAGTTTTAGCCCTGGTCTAGTCCTGGTTTGGTGCGGTTTTAGCCCTGGTCTAGACCTGGTTTGATGCAGTTTTAGCCCTGGCCTAGTCCTGGTTTGGTACAGTTTTAGCCCTGGTCTTGTCCTGGTTTGGTGCAGCTTTAGCCCTGGTCTTGTCCTGGTTTGGTGCAGCTTTAGCCCTGGCCTAGTCCTGGTTTGGTACAGTTTTAGCCCTGGTCTAGTCCTGGTTTGTTGCAGTTTTAGCCCTGGTCTTGTCCTAGTTTGGTGCAGTTTTAGTCCTGGTCCAGTCCTGGGTTAGCACAGCTTTAGCCATGGTCTTGTCCTGGTTTGTTGCAACTTTAGCCATGGTCTTGTCCTGGTTTGTTGCAGTTTTAACCATGGTCTTGTCCTGGTTTGGTGTAGTTTTAGCCCTGGTCTAGTCCTGGTTTGGTGCAGTTTTAGCCCTGGTCTTGTCCTGGTTTGGTGCAGTTTTAGCCCTGGCCTAGTCCTGGTTTGGTGCAGTTTAGCCCTGGTCTAGTCCTGGTTTGTTGCAGTTTTAGCCCTGGTCTAGTCCTGGTTTGTTGCAGTTTTAGCCCTGGTCTTGTCCTAGTTTGGTGCAGTTTTAGTCCTGGTCCAGTCCTGGGTTAGCACAGCTTTAGCCATGGTCTTGTCCTGGTTTGTTGCACTTTAGCCATGGTCTTGTCCTGGTTTGTTGCAGTTTTAGCCATGGTCTTGTCCTGGTTTGGTGTAGTTTTAGCCCTGGTCTAGTCCTGGTTTGGTGCAGTTTTAGCCCTGGTCTTGTCCTGGTTTGGTGCAGTTTTAGCCATGGTCTTGTCCTGGTTTGTTGCAGTTTTAGCCCTGGTCTTGTCCTGGTTTGTTGCAGTTTTAGCCCTGGTCTAGTCCTGATTTGTTGCAGTTTTAGCCCTGGTCTAGTCCTGGTTTTCATGCAGTTTTAGCCCTGGTTTGTCCTTGTTTGTTGCAGTTTCAGCCCTTTTTTGTGGCAGTTTTAGCCCTGGTCTAGTCCTGGTTTAGTCCAGTTTTAGTTCTGGTCTAGTCTGCTTGACCAAATTTTATCCTGAAAGTCGTGGTTTATTCCACTTTTAGTCCTCTTCCTTTCCAGGTTCTAGTTTTGGTTTACATCCTGATCTAGTCCTGGTCTTGTCCTGCTCTAGTCCTGGTTTAGTCTTGGTCTAGTCCTGGTTTTGTTCTGGTCTAGTCCTGGTCTCCTGTTATAAATCTATTATATTGATCAAAACAAATAGTTTTAGTGTCCCTGATATATTACACTGGAATGTTAATAAATTATAATGTTATTCCCATTATGTTGTAATGACATCAAGATGTTTTCTCTTTTTCATTTCCTTGTTTATCACCTAATCCTCTTGTCTTTTTCCAAACACAAACTTCAATACGTCATGACACATTTGAGCACCCGCAGGACACCGTGACCCTTTTTTTGTTGGTCGAATCTTCTCTCCAAAACAAGCCCTTCTCTCCGGTAATCTCCAGCTCCTCTGCGCGACTCGTGTTTGCCCAGAATTTTGACACTGACTGACTTTTTCAAATTGATTCATCCGCAGAGAAATTGCCATCAATTTTTAATGGCTTTATCTTGGCGGAAATCCCTTTCTCTTCCCCAAAAGCGGTGTAGTTTCTATGGCGATGGAGATGGCTGACATTAAGAGAGCCGTGTTCTGCAGATAGACGGAGAAATTGAAAACGGCCGACAGCTGCAGTTCTTGTATTATTCTGTGTGACAAAGCTAAACTATGTCGAATTGAAAATATGGATTTTTCTAGATTCCCTCAGTGGAAATTAGATGTGAAGAAAGACGATCGAGTCAGATTCTATAGAAGCTTTCGAGACTATTTTACATCAGGACAAAGCATAAAATATAGTACGTGATAGAGACAATGACGATGACAGAATGTGTGAGTGTAGCAGTTAATGCAACGTTTAGCAAAATGTGCGATTAGCAGTCTAGCACCATCTCACCTCAGAGCAAGCCCCGGTGATCAAAGATGGCGGGCGCTGTGCGTCAATGGCTTTTGCTCACTGGCGTTCGTTGCCAATATGGCCGTTAGCTTTAGCCTTTTGCTAGGTGCTCTACAGGCTATGGAGCATGCGCAGTTGTGTTCCCCGTAACTCCCCCCGCGAAGAGCGGGCCGAGCTCGAGCCGAGTGAATCCGAAAGAAGCCGAAAGCTCACACGTGACCGTTCTGACCAATCAGAGCGGCAGTTACAGTGTTAGCAGCGGTAGCCGAAGCTAAAGCTTAAAAAGCCGTTTTATACGAAACTAAAACCTTTTGAACCGGAAAAAAGTTTATGATGTTAATCTAGGTAAGAATTGCCGCAAAGTCCGTCAGTTCTTAAAGCTGTAGATGCTGTTTCTGGCGAACACGGGCGGTTTGTGTTTGCATTGCGCTCTAGGGAAAAATCCTTCTAGCCTGTAGAGGCATTTTCCCGCTGCAGTACCAATGGAGCGGCCACTGGGGCTGATTTACAACGGCTGCAAGCTAGCAATACCGTATCCAGATAATAAATAGATCCATGCCTCAGAGTCATGTCACTTCAGCTCCTGGGTCAGGTGTCACATAATGGTTCCCAAAAAAACATCTAATCAGTGAAAAGAGATGAAGACAGTAGACTGTATATGTTCTCCTTTGAACTCGTGTCAACTATTATCTTAGAACAGGGCTTATTTTTCAGAAGATCAGATTTTTTCAAAGCACTAGATCCTGTGGATATCCATTGATTTGTTTGTTTTGTTTTACTAAATTTCTAGCCACATCTGAACACGGAGAAGCTCATTGTTAGCCCAGATGTAAACCAGGATCAATTGAAGGCGGCCTATTATGTCAAATATAAGTTTTTAAAGTGTTATAACTAGTTCTGTGAAGCGATTAAAATTTTGAAGAGATTATTTATTATGATCTGTAATTAATTATCTAATTAATCTTAAGTTTAAGAAAAAAACACTCAACTTAAGTGTTTTTGTTTTGTTTTTATCCAATTTAATTCATTATTGTTGCAGATGGGAAATATTAATATATTGCAAAAAAAGATGAAGTTCAAGTTGAACGACCCTTATGGCCAGTTTGCAACTCGCATATGGAAACAATAAACTTAAAGATTTCAAAATAGATTAATGGATAAAAAAAATTGACACCCCTAGACAACACTGTTCTGCTAAACTGTCATCATTAGTTTACCCACCTTGTGTTTGGTTGGATTGTTTGGTAAGATCCACCAGAGCTGTTACCGTGTTTTGGTACCAGCTCTGGTTGTTACCAAACATGGAAACATAAGGTATTGACATACCTTGACATAAGGTGTGTATCCTTAAAAATAAATGGAGATAGAGGATTAGTCCATTTATAAAATGTAGCTTACCCGATAGCACAACTTTACTCCTCCAGGCAGTTCTTTTGCTGTCTCTGTACTTTTCCGTTGTATCGCACTGGTTTGAACACAGCAACGAGCATTTTTAATAGATCCATGTAAGCACATTGTCGGTCCAGATCATATCTCGTTTTGTTTTGAAAAAAGCCCAACGACAAGCAACCTTTCGAAAGTTCAGCAGTGCCCAACTTGGGCGTCGACGCCTGATGAGGCGGCCAAAGCGTCTGCTGCAGGTTTGAGTGTCTACTTCACGACGGCATCAGCAGACGCCCCAACAAGCACATTTTAATGGGCTATACGCTAGTTCGCAATGCAAATTTGCTGGACACCTCAAGACGAGGATTTACATTGACTTAAAAGATAAATTGGATGCAGGATTATTGTGGCTGTATGTTTTAATGTAAAAAAAAAAAAAAAAAAATACCACACTGTTTCACAGTCTCCATTTGTCTTAATATTTTCATGTAAATCGTTGCAATGTCCAGAACTATTTATCCCTGTCAATATTGGTTCTATCACTACAAAAACTAGGACAGAGTTTAGACTTGGCTCTGTCTGAGTATGTCTTCTACAGGTCTGTATGTGGAAGAGTCTTTTGACTACAGCTGCTCAAAGATACACAACTCAACCATTTATGAACATTCTCAAAAATCTTGCAAGCAGAGATGAGTCCTTGTTTTAAGAGACTCAGACTTGTGACCTTGGAGACTTGGGCTTGAGACTTAACTTGGACTTGCAGATAAAGACTTTGCGAACATTTCTGCTCTCATTCCATTGCTTTTATCTACACATTTGAAATAAGACAGCTGCATTGTAACTGTGCGCCTTTAGTGTTTCGTTGTGTTTTCTTTACCCATGCCAGGCCGTCCGAGTGTCTCCAGCGCCTCCTCACATCCGCCCCGCGTTTCTCCACATATTCACCCCTGTCCACCGAACTCTGCACACTGACTCACCGCTCAGAGCAACACAACCGGTCTCTTTCTCCCTCCGCGCATCAGGACGTCCTCAGCACCATTTTGGTTTTCACTTCAGAAATCTCTTGCACTGCCTGTTGCCTCAGCCGCTGCTTGGAGTTTTAAAGCAATCTTCTCGCACCTTTGTTTTTATTGATTTGCGCCGGCAGACTGGAGAAGCAGGGTTATCTAACAGCCTTTGAATACGCCCGTTGTGATGCCTGCGGTAAAGTAAAAATGCAGGTGAAAACTCTTTACCTCGTGCAGGGAGCTGTTAAAGTCTGATCCGAATGAACTGAGCACTAATAACGTGTTTATTTTCCACTATGTATCTGTGCATAGACAAAGAAATTACAGCGTATTGTTGCAGGATTTCATATTGGACTGGTGTTGTAATTAAAATGGTCCGTTGGTTTGCATAATGCTTGTAGGCGAGGAACATAGTAAGTTAATGAGAATTTCTCTATTGACGTCACTGAGCTAGTTTCTCTATGCAGGTACAATGTAATCAAAGTTGGAACCTTTTTATTGCTGTGTGGAATATTTTGGAAACATGTCACCCGAAAGACATGTCTGATAAGTATTTTGTAACGTATTCCATTACGTGGATAAATGTAGGTTCTTCTGAATACTTGGAATAATTTTGAAACGCAAATTCTGTGTTATAATCTTAACCTTGAATTACAGACTTTCTGTATTTCTTTTAAGTAACTAATGCTAGTAATCTCATCACCACGCAAACCAGTGTTATCACCACATTAAGATTATGGATTTTGTAAAATATAAATAAGCAATACCACATCTTTAGAACCACCATTGAAGTTAACCCTCTGGGCGCCACCGTCGCAATATTGCGACACGTAACTTCACCGGAGAAAACGGCCTCTCTCTCTTGTTAAAATCAAAAACACTGTTTCTACTGCTTCCACTAATGGCCGACATCCAGAGCTTTCTTTTAAGCCCAAAATTACCATAGGTTCCTATTGGATAAAACTCAACGAGGGCGGGTCAAAGGGACTGCTTTTTTAAGTCAGCTGTGTGTGAAGTGAAGCAGAGGGAGACGAGGGGAGGCAGCGCTGGTCTGACTTCTGCGAGGCAATACTGGTGAAAACTTCCACTAGAACGAAGGCTTTGAGCCTGATACTGGTAGATTCATGTTGTGAGGAAGACGAATGCGTTCTCAGACGATGAGAGCGGGAGTGAGAGTGAGAATCGGTACGCTGATCTCAGCAGCGGTAGTGCCACGGCAGCCGCTCCGGGCGCTCCGCTTGGAGGGACAAATAACAGCGCGAACTGATCCGAAACAAACTTTTCCTGTTACAAAACACGTGTAGCACATGGGGCAGGGATAGTATGTAGGTTGTAGAAGGAGGGGGAGAGTGGTTACGGAGGTTAACGCCACCGGCGCGCCCGCCGAAGTCCCCCCGGCATCAGTGCGAGGAGGCGGGGGAGAGCGGCAGGACGCACCACGGAGGTTAGCAGGGGGAGGAGGCGGGGAGAGAGTTTACTCTTATTGGTGCTATTTCTAATTCATTATTCCTCTTAAAAAATGAAAAAAATAAATAATAAAACATGTATATCTCCCTGTTTTTTCTGTCAAAAAACAATCTTATTCAGCGGTCTAAAAAACATGCAATAATAAGGACATAACATAAATAATATTCTACATATATACAATATATTACCATATTTATAATCTTTGATTACCTAACACTTTTCCAATTTATAGTAGAGCTCTATCTTAAAGTTGGAGAGTAAAAACCGCATTTCCACTGAAAAAAACCTTGGCGCCCAAAGGGTTAACTGGGTCTGCAACATGTTGTATGTTGTACCTCGTTTTAAGTCAAATCTACACAAAAAAAGGCGGGGCATCATGCTAATCACATGCTTTCGACATGTTCTGTTATCTCGTGGTATATATAGGCTTTCTTGTGAGATGGGGTTGGCGTGGTGCAAGTAGTTCTGTGTGTAAAGAAGAGTGAGCTGATGGTTAGTCAGATGGGCCACATCATTTTGTTGGGCAGGTGTCTGCGATCGGTGAGTTGCCCAAATCTGTATGATACAATACAATACAATAGGCTCAACCCATGCCTTAGTGTAGTGCATTGTGTATATTTTATGTGTATGTAGGTAAAGTATTGTACTATTATTTTTTTTTTCTTTTATGTGTATTGCATGATATGTGGTATTAAGCTGATTATACTGGTTGTATATTATGCACTGCAACTAGGCACATTTTGGTATCTATGTGCCCTTATGAGAGCACCCAGCAATACTCTTCACTGGTGCATACAGTGTTCAAGAGTTTTCATTCATGAATAAAAAATAATAATGGAACATAATATTTAACTTTTTCCCAGATAGTCTTTTTTTTTTTAGATCCACCTGTATATACCTCCAAAACCTCCAAGCCTTTTATCTTTTGATGTATGATCTGAGAAGTCAAAACCTCTGCTTCTCATTTTGCTCCGACATTTGCCGAGCCTGTTACTGCGAAAGAATACGGTGCGCGAAGGCAATAGAATATTTAATAACTTGACTACTGTATTATTTCTGAGCCCTGGGGGTGATCTCCTGGAAATCCACTTTGTTTTGGGCCATTTAGCAAGAAAACCCACGACAACCTGTGTGCGCCAAGCAGAACTAGTGAGCTGCTTTATTGAAATATTATGAAACACTGCGACCTGCTTGATAACTTGCCAAAACATCATAAAATCATTTCAAACAATAAGACTTATCTCTAAACATCCCAGTATCTGTTTCATCACCAGGCTAATGTCATAAATATGCTAATATGATTGGGTCTTGGTAAACTTCCAATGCGTTGCAGATAATACTTGTGAATGGTGAAAGCAGTTTGTATTCTAACACATGGACGCTCGATCCTAATGCTTTTATTGCTCCAAGATCATTTGTGCGATGGGAACATTGCTCTGCTGTAACACAATGTAATGTGTTTTTGCAACAAGACAAATCTGGTCCATAAAATCAAGGCAATATGTGCAAAGTACTGAGTTAACTTCTGTTTTGAATCGGCTTAATAAATGAAAAGCTTTGACCTGGGACAAGATGGTTAAACTCTGATTTAGAAATGGTTTAAGCCAGGATTTTACTTTTGTAGACTTTTCTGTTTGGCCTTTGTGATATATAATAGCTTTGTTTATTAAAAGTACTTTTTGCTTCCCTATAAAGTCATATTTTCCACTCATTTTGACCCTCGAAATGTTGATCTCAGTGTGTTTTACGCTTTTTTTCACAGCCATAGGAGCGAGTCGTGCTGGTGTGCTGATGGAGTTTAGCCACAATGGTACAACAAGAGATGAACTTAGTGGAAATTGGTGGACAAACGAGACATTATTAGTAGAGATAGACCGATATATCGGCCGGCCGATATATCGGGCCGATATCAGCACATTTTATTATATCGGCCTCAATTTTGGTCTTGAAGGCCGATTTTAAATTTTTTTTTAATTTTTTATTTAATTTCTTTTTAGTTATTCAGTTTCACATTTTGTAATGAAAGAAACTAGATAACATTAATTATCGTAAAGAAAAAGTCAGTTTTTTGATCAGGCATAGGCTGGGCAGCCATAGCCAGAAGGACCCCTACACACACTAGAGCGGGGGAGGAGCACTGCCTCAGCACCAAAGTTGAACGGAGAGAAAAACATGGTAAGATTCTTTTCTCTCTCAACATACTTGTATATTTCTGCATTAACGCTTAGCGGCAATAATTTTTCGAACTTTTGCTTGTAAGTCCTCTGTAGAAGCCATCACCGGGTGTTTGTTTACAAGAACACATGCACGTGCTTTCCTTTCGTCGTGCTGTTGGCAGCACTCGGGAAAACGACACACTGTCATCAAAAGGGTGAAAACAACATGCAGAATTGCATATCGGCCACTGAAATCGGCATCGGCTGGTCAAATCGCGTAAAATCTGTATCGGCATTGGCCACCCAAAACTCATATCGGTCGATCTCTAATTATTAGGCGTCCAGTTGTCACGCTAAGTCAATGTAAACTCACGTCTAACTCAGTTGACAAATCATGTTCCATTTATCATCTCTCTCGCTTAAATTTTGTTCATGTGTTTTGTATTGTTTCCTCATCGAAGCTAAGTGCTACTGAAGTTTGACTATTCATTTGCACTTTTACAGCTGGTATCCTTTTTTGGTTATATGTTGTTTGAGCCTGATCTCACAAGAAAGCGTACATTTACCACGACATTATGCAACATGTAAATGAGGTATGATTAGCACGAGTTCACAGCTGTTTTGTGTAATTATAGTACGTGTCACAGTCCCCATTCATTTCAATGGTGGTTGTTAAGACGTGTTCTTATTTATGAATATTCATGAAATCCTGATTCTAATCTTAACCTGCCCCAAGCCCCAGACCTAAACTTACCCATTTTAGAAACTTGAAGCCTAAACTTAGCCGTTTCATATATAGAAAACATCCCCACGTGGCCGCAACCAAAACTCATGTTTTTAACGCTGTAAATCTCGTGTCATTTTTACAGTTTTTCATATTGTGCTAAATGTACGGTAGGGTTGTCAAAAAAAAATCAATTCCCCGATACTAATCGATACTAAAACTAGTATCGATTCTCGTTTGAACGAGTATCGATATTCCCACCCCCCTTTCCCCCTCTCACACACTAAGCCCCGCCCCCTTCGTCTCTCATTGGAGATGGAAAAGATAAAACTATCAAATACTTTTTATATAGCCTACATACTACAGGTAATTAAAAGCAAATGTGTCTGATAATAGAACAAAGCCCAGTCTTAATGTAAAGGTACATGAATCAAGTTAATAATAAAGAAATAATACATTAAAATACCATGTTTTTAATAATATCATAAATAAAAACATGAATTAAAAAGTATTAAAAAGAAAATCTATAATAAAAAAAAAATTAAGTGGCACCGTGGTATCGAAATCGGTATCGAGTTTTTTTTTTTTTTTTTTCAAGTATCAAATCGAGCTTGAAATTTTAGTATCGTGACAACACTAATGCACGGCGTAACATAAGTACTAAAAACAGCTGTGAACTTTTGCTCAAAATACGCTGTTTTTGTGTCGTGGTAAAAGTACGTAATTTAGTGATGCTGTGTTGGTTGTTTGTATGACTAATTCTTCAGTACTGTATATGGTACCAACCAAAGCAATCATCATGTGCAAAATTAGAAAGTTGCCTGCCAAAATGTGGTAAAATAATAATAATGTGCACCCTGATGAAGGCTTGTCAGAGCTGAAACGCGTTGGTGCGTTTTTTTTAATTCAAAAAGCCATGTTGGAATAAAGGCTTTTAACTTAACCCTTCAGAGTGCCTTGGTTTTGTGTCTGCACTTTACCACATTTTGGCAGGCAACTTTCTATTTTTGCACAAGGAATTCACCCATTATTTCCAAAGAGCACCTGACTGGGCCTTGTTTTAATACACCTGGATATCCATGCAGCGCTCCCCAATTTAATTCTTATTTAAGCAATCATCATGTGTCTGGCCACTCTTTCCTACAGCTTACACCTAGACTTCTGACGTCTAGCCTTTAACATATTGTAATTGTGGTGTAACTTAGACCAGTGAATCTTAACCATAGGGCCGGGGCACAAAGTTGGGTCGCGAGCACCTCGTTGAGGCCGCACAATCAGTAAAATACAATACATTTAATATGAGATTGGGCCCCAGGTTACTTTCTACATGAACATTCGGGCCTCGGGGTCAAAAAGGTTAGGAACCTCTGACTTAGACTTTCACATTCCAAGTACAGTATTTATCCAAATTGTTGTTTATTATTTTATAGCACGCGTCTTGTGAAGTAGAAGCTCTTGGCCGCCTCATCAGATGTCAGCGCCTGAGTTGGGCAGTGCTGAACTTTCAAGGCTTTGACCACAATTTGTTGTTATTTTACATTTTGGCTTTTGTAACATGCTGACATAAAACGTGACTGTACATTTTTGACATTTGGTTGTATACAGTATCTAGGATGTTTTAAAGCTTTTTTTTATTGTTTTATTCATTTTATTGGCTTCCACCAATATGTGAATAATAATTGTTTATGTTGTCTTAGCGCTTCTGTTGGTATTGACTTGTTGTGATTTTGAGCTATACAAAATACTTTTAATTGTAGTAAACAACCCTGGTTAGACCTATTTGTGTCTTGGTTTGGACTAAGCACATTTTATTTTGTAGTTTCGCTCATATTCTTTCATCATGTCACATTTTTTCAATCAACAAGTTACACAAGAGCTAATAATGGCTTGTTTTGGAGTCACTTTAGACATAGAAATTGCTGTCTTTCTTTCTTCTTCTTCCGCTCTATCCTGGCAATCTTTCATCTCAACATCAACAATACACTTCTCATTTTGACAGGCTATTTTCAACTTGTTGTGCAGAGAAGATGGAATGTTATAGAAAACACATCATCTTAACCCATATCAAAAGTATTGGCTGTTTAGTGTCATCAGATAACAGCAGCTCTAAACCTCTGTGTCCACTGGTCTTGTAAATGAGCTGGATTTACATATTGTGAATTAGTGGCTCGGGGAGGAGGATGAGCTGCTTTGTGATACATGTTTAATGGCAGAAAACCACTCTTCCCTCAAATTATTATTCAGAGCCGTGTACATTTTATTATTATTGTATTGTGCCTGGAGGGGATCTTTAATGATTCAAATGTGAATGAAAATAAATGGAACTTTTTGCTTTCTATTCAGGCCAAGTTAATCTAGTGCAAGTTGGAAAACTTGTGTTAATGAAAACAGAATATAGTAATCCAATAACAAAAGTATATTTTTCCTCATTTTGCTCTAAGGTAGACATGTGGCATTCGTCAGGCAAATATACGGTATGTATATTTGCCTGATGAATGCCACAGGCCATTCATAAACTTTTGCTAGCCTTGTGTGAGCCCACTCTTAAGCACCTGTCCTACGGAAAGATGTGCTAGTTTTTTCGCTTTGGAAAGATTTTATACATACTGGAAATTTTAAGCTCCAAAGCTCCAGAGAAAAATGTTCTTTGAAACCTTTTAAAACTATTTGCCAGAGTAAAGAAGAATGTTCACATTTCCTTCAGAACATATTTTTTGGCTTCAGGGTATATTCAATACACAGAGCACTTTAAGGCTTGTGCAATACACAGAGCACGTTAAGACTTGTGCAATACACAGAGCACTTTAAGACTTGTGCAATACACAGCACTGTAAGACTTGTGCAATACACAGCACTTTAAGACTTGTGCAATACACAGAGCACTTTAAGACTTGTGCAATACACAGAGCACTTTAAGACTTGTGCAATACAAAGTACTTTAAGACTGGTGCAACACAGCACTTCGGACTTGCAATAACACAGACTTGTGCAATACAGACTCAATGCAGACAGCTAGTGGAGCTTGTGTAATGCACTTGCAATGCACTGGTGCATCTTAGGTCTTTTGCACTACACACAGGACTTTAAAACAGCTTTATTATTTAAATCTACAATAGCACATATCAACTCAATGTTTTGTAAAAAACAAATTGTGATTTGTGAATCCCTCCTGAGTTTGTTTGTTTTTGAATCACTCCTATCCTGCTCTCTGCAATTTATGTTCTTAATGCATTTTGTGTGTCCTGCGTTGTGTTTTACTTGGTGTGTTTTCTAAATTAGCACCATCACCCTTCCCAAGGACAACAGGTGGAAATTATCCAATGGCAATTATCTTGCAAAAAAAAAAATAAAAAAAAAAAATCATACATTATGCAAGAGAATGCATCTGCCTGGCCAGGTTATATGTTGTTTGTGAGCGTGTTGCACATATAACATGTTCCATCTTTAGTGAGTGAAAAATGTCAGCTATCTCAAGTTACTGATCCCTCTAATTTATTTTGCACATGAGCAAATGCTTGATAAATTTGGCATTGTACGCGAGAGGCAGTCAGCGAGACTCTTTGCCAAAGTGTGTTCATTAAATATGTTGGTGCAATGAAGTTGGACTGTACACATACTTTAAAAAGCTTGTGTTTGATGTTGCATTTTGGCATTGTCTTAAACATATTTGTTGTTACGAGTGTGAGCTTGGCTTTTAACAGGCTCTTGGTTGCTGCAATCACAGATCAAATGTTCAGAAGCTCATTGCAGATCTTAGCTGGAATGTAAGTCTGGCAGATTCAGTCGGCAATTTTGGGAACAATTTCTGTCTTGAAATCAGACAAAATTGCAGTGTAGGCTCAGCTTAACACATTTCCTGCTTGAGTTCTGTTCCCATGGCGATGATGAAGAATACTAGGCATAGTTCAGAGGTCGGCTGCACCTTCTCCTTCACTCATTTCTATTCTATGTTCCTGATATTAGTTGTATAATAAGTATTCATATACTGTCTCATACTGTACAAGTATGTGCTCTGTATGTGTTCTATGTGACACGATGAGACGACTTGTTTCACAGCAGGTCTCGTTAGCCTCAGATGCTGATTAAAAGAAGCAATCTAAATGACAGAGCCTATCAGTGACTGAAGCTGGGATGATTGTGTTTTTTAATGATCTCATTTAGTAAAAGCATGCAGTATATGTTTATTAAATAAAAAACAGGACATGGTTGACTTCTCTGTAAGAAGAAGTTACCGTGGTGACAGATGATATTCTCTGTGAAGATTGTTATCTCTGAGTTTCTTTTGGTCAGTAAATTCATTCATTACCAAAATTCACAGCAGCATCAAATCAAACCAAATCAATTAATTTTTGTATAGCCCAAAATCACAACAACAGCCGTCTCTGAGGACATCCCAAGATTATTAATTTAGCAAACACAAATGGTAGAAATAAAACAATACACATTCAATAAACGCTAACAAAATAACACAATCTTGTATATGAGTAATCTTGTTGGCTGTTTACTAGGACCCGGTCGATATATCAGTTGGCCGATATTGATTGATTGATTATCAGCCAAAATCTGGCTGATGTATTGCCGATATTGTGGGCATGTTTACCTCGTTTTAAAGCTTAGAACTTTAAGAATACAACCATTCAGCAATCAAACCATTATTTAGCACATTTATGACATTTATCTGTGGAGTTGTCTGTTGTCGGACTGCACCTGAAAGCAGCACCAGGCTGACGCTGTATTATACTAGTGCGCTTTGAGGCAGCGCTGGATTTAAATGCTCTCAACTCCACTACTAACTCAAGAAAAGGAAATAACTAATCATAGATGACGCTCGCAACAACAGAAAGGACTTTTATTCCATCAAAGTGTCACACCACTGTTGATGCCAACAACAAGAATATGTTTTTTTCACTACGGACAGAGATTTGAGAAGAGTTTATCTGAGCTGTGAGTTTTGAAAGCGTGTTTGACTTTCAGTTTAACTAGCTCACTGTATTTAGCGGTTAGCGGTTAGTTCAAGCCTCACTTCATCCTCTCTGCAGACTGGAAAATGTTGTGTCTGTGTTGATGATTCTTGGACACACAGACATGTAAATTAGTCATGAAAAGAGGTGTTAATGGTCGGCATTTGCACATTTTAATTGTGGCGGTGTCTTGCATATTAATGAGGCTAACCGTACCTTTAGCCTCCTAATTCACTTCAGTAGTACAAGTCTATCAATAATAATGTGATACAAACAAGTTTCAAGCCTTTAAAGTCACTCATATAAGGCAAACTAACTAAATCTCTAAGGCCAGAGATGTTCCTTATAAAAAAGTATTTATCTTGTTCTAATTATATCGGCTGTCATATCGGTTAGCAGCAGCCCCAGCCTCTTATATATCGGTATTGGTTCCCCAAAATTAATATTCTTTGATTTCTGGAATGATCTGACATTGGATGTGATCATTTTTTTGTTGATTGCTGCACTTAGTTTTGCAAGTGTTAGCCACAAAAATGTGCAAACTAATGTGATAAAGGGACTAATGATCATGCTGAAATTGGATTCTTTTTTTCTTGTTGTTTCCAAGAATTGTTTCACATCCACATTGTGAAAGTGAGGTTCTGGAGCATGACGCATCCTTGTCACACGTGAAACAATCCAAAGCTTTGGGTTGTGCTGGAGAAACACTCATCCATCATCAGCACAAACTCTTGGTGAAAAAGGATAACCAGGCTCCTGTCAGATGGATGTTTGTAGCGTCTGAATCAGTTCTACTTAAATAAATCTGGGACTTCACTCACTGAAAGGCGTCAGGAAGAGGCGGAGCATCATGACAAACATTTAAAGCTTATTGGTCAAAGCGTTAGAACACAAACTGTTAAAATAGGCCAAAATATGTCCTCCGGCTCTGCCATATTTTGCTTGGTTCTTTTGTTTGGACTTAGACCAGTGCTGCACTGTGATTGGTCCACATTTACGCAGTGGTTGTCCAAACCACTGGTAGTTCAAAGTTTTCAAATACAAATCTAAAGGATGGATTGTCAAGAGTTTGTAAGTTCACACATATCAGCAGGATCCATCTGACCGTCCAGGTTAGAAAATCTGTGCAACACTGGATAAAAATGCCTCTTTTGACATCTCAGAACCTTATAGAAACAACCCCACAGTGACTATGATGGAATCAACGCTGAATGTGTTGCTTTTGTGATTGCTCGGCAGCTTCACTGGTCATTTTAATGTTTTATCCAAAGAACCATTTATAAGAATGAATTACTGTATGTCTCTTTCTCTTTTACTTTCTCTCTCCTCCCCATCTCTTTCTCTCTATATACACCCCCCCCCTTTCTCTCTGCTCCCTCTCAAACACTCTCTCTCTCTGTCTGCCCCCCTCTCTATCTCTCTCACTGTCTGCCTTCCCCCTTTTTTCTCTCCTTCTCTTTCTATCTCTCTGTGTCTTTCTTTATCTCTCTCTCTTTCTGTCCCTCTCCCTCCATCTCTCTCTCCCTCCCTCCCTCCCTCCCTCCTCTCACTATCTCTTACCCTCTGCTTCCTCTCCTTTCACTCTTTCTCTCTCTCTGTCTCCCTCTCTCTGTCTCCATCTCTCCTGCTCCACCCACTCCTCTCACTCTCCTTCTTTCCCTCCTCTCTCTCTCTCACTCACCACCCTCTCCCTGTCCTTTTTCTCCTCTCTCTTTTTCTCCCTCTCTCTCTCTCTCTCTCTCTTTCTATGTACCTCCCTCTCCCTCTATCCTGCTTTCTTTCTCTCTCACTTCTGTCTCTCTGTTTCTCTCTCTCCTCCTCTCCCCTATCTCTCTTTCTCTCCCCCTTATTTCTCCCTGTCTCTCCCTCTCTCGCCAACCTTCCACTCTCTCTCCCCCTTCTCTCTCGCTCTCTCTTTTTTCACCCCCCTCTCTCTTTTTTCTCTCCTCTCTCTCCCCCTCTTTCTTTCTTTCACCCATCTCTCTCGTTCTCTCCTCTCTCCCCCTCTCTCTCTTTCTCTCCTTCTCTCCCCTCTCTCTATCTCCCTCTCCTCTCTCTCTTTCTCTCCCTTCTTTCTTCCCCCCCTTCCCCCCTTCTCTCTCTCTTCCCTCTGCCCCCATCTCTCCTCTCTCTTTCTCTCCCTCTGTCTTCCTCTCTCTCTCCCCCTCTGTCTTTCTCTCCTCTCTCCCTCCTCTCTCTCTCTGCCCCTCTCTCTCCCCCCTCTCTCTCTTTCTCCCCCATCCTCCCTCTCTCTCTTTCTCCCTCCTCTCTCTCTATCCCCCCAACCCTCTCTCTCTCTCTCTCTTCACACACACATGGTTGCTCATGTATGATTAAAGACAAAAGCACACACAGCGCTGCATGTGGAGCAGGGACCTCCGGGCTCTTCACTGGAGGATTTTCACTCTTCTTTTCTCTCTTTCACATCTCTCTGTTCTCTTCTCCACTGTGTGAGTGTGTGTGTTTATGTGTGTGGACATCTCATCACAAAAGGGACAGTGAACCAGCTTAGTGTTTATGTTAAGGCACGCCAATCTGGGAAAAACACATAACTGCTTTTTTTTTCCACTCTTGATTTTCAATTTAAAAAACAAAATAGCCTTGCTTATATTTATGACTTGGTAAACATAAATGAAAGTAATTTAATATGTTCTGTTCATTAGTACTGTGTCTTAAAGTTGGGCTTTTGCTCCAAACCATGTTTTTAATGACAAAGAAGTGGTTATCGGTCTTTCTATTCAAAATCCCCAAAATTACCAGGACTTTCATAAAAGCAAACTTGTTTTGTTTGGATTTTGTTTCTTGGATTAAAAAAAAAAACAGAATAACAATCTGTATCTGTATTCTGCATGGACCTGAATCTCCCAAAACTGGCTTTTTGAAGCTTGACAGTGTCACTCACCTGGTTGTAATGTGTGTGAGTTGTAAAGATGATCTCATTCACAAATATTGATTGAGCAACATAACTTTTGTTGTTGCACAGTGATAAACTCTTGTATTTAGCGCTGGCTCGTTCTGTTGCTACAGCTTGTTCTTTCTGTACGCAGGTTGTGCACACCAACAAAAAACCTCTTTATGGGATCTTGTGTCTTTCCCTAAAAGTTTCTACTGTATAAATCTGGTGAAACTGTTTGCCGGATGTTTCAAAGCATGGCTTTATTTCAATTGGATTGCTGTATTATGCACTTCATTTTCCACCTCTAGAAAGTTGAGCCCAGTCAGCCAAATGTCAAAAAGCCTTTTTGAAGCCATGAAGCAGTTTTCTTTGTGTTTAAATGGTAAGTCTTATCCTAAGTCCATCCCTAAACTTACCCATTTTCGTAACTTGAATCCTAAACAAAATGTCGCCATGTGGCTTCAAACAAAACTCTGGTTATTTTACGCTTTGGCTTTTTGCAACATGTTTATGTAAAAGTTTTTTGTATCGAGGTATTTTCAGTCGACGTCACTTTCCGCTTTCCTGTGCATGATCCATGCAAAAGATGCGTTGTCCATATGGTTAGCAGGGAAAACTTTTTTGATTAAAACAACAAAACAGGATGAGAGCAGCTGATTGGTCACGTATGAACCGGTCTGACAGACGTCTGTCTCCTAAAGCTTAAAACAGTGTTTTTCTTGCAGTTTTCCACTCACCTGAATGTAACTTTTAAGGGTCGTAGGGTCGAATTTCATTCACAGATTTTACACGTTTTCACACAGTGATAAACTCTTGCATTAGCTGACAACGATCCTAGCTCGAGTGTTGCTCCAGCTAGGTCAATGAGCGGCAACTCTTTCTTCATATCAGGTGCGCGCACATATCTAGGTTTTCTTTGTGTCAGGAAAAGTATATGGTGTCACTTTAAAGGTACACCGTATATAATAATAAAAAAAATGTGTGTTTTTACTCTGAGCAGGCATGTTTGGCCACCGAATGACCTAATATTTGGCCAATGGAGGGCCTATTTCTAAGCCTATTGGCCTAGAAGTTATTTTCAATAGGAAAGTTCTAAAGAATGATTTTATCTTCCTGTTTGTGTTAAACTTTGAAGTTGACTTTTCACCTCCAGAAAGTTACAAGTTGCACCTTTAAGACAGAAAATTAACCCATGAAGTTTTCCAGTGTCTGGTCATATAAACATATTTAACAGAACGTTCATGGAAGTTGTCCAATAGTCCTTTACTGTACAATGTCATCTTTTTTTTTTTTATTCTCTTTGGTTCTGTCTATTCTTTTCCCTGCTCAACCCTTTTAGTGAACCCATTATGTTGTCTTTTATCCACATTTTGGTCGGCAATTTGTGAAGAATGACATTTTGTGGAGTTTTGTTTTGCAGAGCTGATAACATTGTGCCCATTGTCCCGGTACAACCTAGATCACACAAAGTTTAATAGAGTCTGTAATCTGATTTTCAACCGAGGCAGTGGATTTTTGGATTAAACTTGTAACAACAAAATAAACAGTGGATCAGCGGAGAGGCTGGAGGACAACATTGGAGTGTTTTGGACTTAACTTTGGCAGTCAATTACTCCGCACTGGTTGATCACGCTGCTCTGCCTAAAGCGAGGGAAATGACGGCTAAACTACGGCAAAGCAATGGGATTATTCTCAGATTAGACTAAATCCTAAACACAACTAACTGGGCAATTACTTTGACAAATATGAAGCTTCTGCTGTAAAAAAAAAGACGTGCAACTTCTTTGTTAGTTTGACCGTTTTGGTCATAGGTAATTTTGCTTCCTGGTTGGACAAAGCAGCAAAAGTAATACAGTGTGGTGCATTCACTTGTTGTTATTTGTTCTTCTTTGTTTTGATGTTTATTTGACATTTTCTAGTCGTGATTTAGTTCAGAGTTGTGATGTGGATGTGCAACTGTCAGTACTTAAAATGCAACTTTTTTGTCATGCATTGCCACTTGACAGGTGTAAAAAAAAACAAAACAAAAAAACAAAAAAAAACATAAATAAATGCATTGGACGGGGCAATATCATGATAAAAATCAAATCTCTGTGACAATGTGCTTTTTTGATTAAATCGTCATATTGAATTTTCAACTCGATCTCATAAGAAAGCACATCTCTCGACATAAGAGGACATGTCAGTATAATTAGCAAGATTTCACGCTTTTTGTGTGTGTGTAAATATGACATTGTTGCAGTCCCAGTTCATTGTTATGAGTAATTGTAATAAGGATCTGCATCTCTTTAACTGTAAGATCAAACAATGGCTCAAAGTCAATCAAAGATGTGAATATTAGAACTTAATATTTCTTACTGTAATTATTGTGTGTAATTTATTTTCTAATGTACTGTATTGTATGTCTTTGTTCTTTTCAAAAAGGGACCTGGTCTGCAAATGAGTTCTGAGCTCTATGGCCTATGAATGTGGCATCGGTTGCACCTACAAAAAAAAAAAAAAAAAAAATCATGTCTAATGTGCCCGCCCTCTCCCCTCCCCAGGACTACAGATGAAAATCAGCTGTAAACTACAATCTGGTACAAGCATCTCTGCCATTGGGCTTAATGTAATCATACATTGTCCTTAATAAGCATTACCGTTAACAGGGCAACAGTGTAGAATGTTCTGTCCCTTTCAAATAAACTAGCTATTAAAATTAAATAAATAAAATAATGATGTTATGATTTATGAACATTAACAACATCCTGATCCTAATCTTAATTTACCCCAAGCCCCATCCCTAAACTTACCCATGTTAGTAACTTGATGCCTAAACTTACCTGTTAAACCTAAAGAAAATGTATGGCGTATCATTTGCAAAAAAGGCGTACAATTGTGCACTTCATATATTATACGTTTCTGATTTTATTTATCTCAAAGGCAATAACAAAAGTTACAGTTTACAATAACTGCATTGAAATCAAAATTACGATCTTGCTCCAAGAAAATCACAATACAAATTCTATATTGCCCAGACCCATGTGTATTTAATTAAGCATTCTGTCTGTTTCAAGCTAAGTCACCACAGGTTTGGCTCTTTGGGAAGAGAGTGTTCCCTTTTTTAGATGTGGCACACTTTTTTCAGAGGTTAAAAACAGATATCAGTATTGCTTCAGCTTGATTTTAGTAAATGATGCCATTTAAGAAGCACATTTCATATATAGTATTTTTATTTTTTTTAAATAATCTTAAAGCAAATGCGGGTTCACAAAAAATCCATGCTTATGTGATACGCCAAAGAGATTGTCAGAGCAAGAAATGAGCTGGAAAGGTTAAATAGACACTTCTTTGTTTTACTGTTTGACAAAATAAGTACCACAACTTTAAATCAAAATGAAAAACGTTGTTCCTTTCATCCATTCCAGCGGAGCCCATTTTAAGACCCTATAGTATTGAAATAGCTTCTTCTCTGCTTCCTCTGCTTGACATTCTGCTGCTGCTTGGTCTGAGACGTACAGAAGGCTGGAGCTGCAGTTGTTGGGAGCGTGCTGTGAGCTACGCCAATGGCCTATCAATCACGGAGCGGTCAACCCTAGTCAGGTCTATACCAGAGAGTGCAGGCTTCTCTGTATTTAAGACACGCTGGACTGAGGTTTGTATATGTGCCTGCAGCAAAACTCTACCGACAGGAGAACGCAAACTGTGGCTGTACAATGAGTCAGAGCGTACAACGGTGGAAATGATTCAACCAAGGCTGTAGGTGTAGAGTGTGAATGTCAGTGTAGGTATATCAGTGCATAAGTTATAGTTTGTATGTGAGGTTTAATATATTCTGAATAAATGGAGCCCCACCTGTGCTTGACTGCATTTTTATATATATATTTAACATATTTACATTTAAACTAATCAGCAATACATTCTATACATTGTTAGAGTCGTAAATGGCTATTCTAGATACTATTGTCTTTTTTTTGGTTCAAGATGCCCTTTTCCAGCAACTATCACTACAGTGATGGTCCACATTGTTTGCTCATTGTGTCAGAAGGTAAAACCCTTGTGCAATCATGTGAACACAGCTGAAAACAGCTTAGCTGGTTAGAGAAGCTCTATAACTGTCTGTGTGTGGTCAATTAAGCGCTCAAAATGGCCAGAACTTTCACACGAAACTCGACAGTCTATAGATAAAGTCGGTATCAAAGGCCACGCCCACTAATGGAAATCCGAGAGGGAAGGTTAGTATGGGGAGTGAATCAGAACAACAACTTTATCATTCACTGCTCAACAACTACAACAGCAAACGTGGACTTTAGGAGATATATTGTGTCAAATATAGACACGAAGACATGGGGATTAATATTCAACCTTCCAAGTATGTAAATATGTAACTATGCTAACAGTAGCTGTGAGCTAAATGCTAACGTGATGCTAGCTCCACCTGGTGTCTTTTAGCATTTTTTTTAACATTCTATTTACTTTTCTGACATAACGCCACATCAGTATCTTTCATCTAAACCTGGTTGTAACTGGACTTGAATTTGTTGTGCTAAAATACACTTAATTCGCCATAAAACATCTTAAAAGAGGTAAACAGTTTAGCTTCCCATACTGTAACATGGTAAGGCAGGAGACACTCTCCCCCTCAGCAGGCCACGCCCACAAATATAACAACTGTATCTATTCATTTGTACAAACAAAGGCTTGTGTGGGTCATCCCAAACTTTTGAACCATAGTGTAATTATCCCACAGAAATCAGAAGTTATAGATTATTTATCGTTAGAAGTCATTGTGTTTTTGTTTTTTTTATTGTGCAACGATCCTAAACACATATAAGATCAATGTAATGAAGATTTTGCTAAAATGCTAACAATTTTCATTCTTCTTAAGCCATTTTTTTTGGATTTACATTTTACTTCCTGGATTTAAAAGACAACCGCACACTAAAGGCCAGTGCACACCGGGACGCTCTGCCGCGCGGCAAATTGGGCGCCTTCGTTAATTTTTATAAATGTACACACACCGGGCTCGCGGCCCAGGAAATGATCCTGCTGGCACCTGTAGTTTCTTCTTCTATGATTTAAATAATGTATAGTAGTTAACTTGTCGGCGCTATTTCGTTTACAATGGTGAACGCGGAATGCCTTTCATTATTTAGGACATATTATCATATTACTCACCCATTATGACCGCGGATCGTTGAAAAATAACGCAGAGCGTCGCGGTGAGTGCTAACGCTTGGGTCTGGCGCGCGGCAAGTGACGTGCCGCGGCGCGCCGCGCTTTGGTGTGGGCTGGCCTTAAGAAGTCAGCTTGCAAAGATTGTTCTGTAGTTGTTTAGTCAATTAATTGGTTGATGGTGTTTCATTTAACCAAACAGGTATTAGTCAATTCATTATTTATTATTCTTTTTTTTTTTTTTTTTTTTTTTTTCCTAGTGCTTACCTTGTTGCGTCTGCATGAACTTCAATATACAATTGCAGATTCAACACATGATTTTGAGATGCCTTGTTTTAGTTGAACAAAACCCAACAACAGTACAAGTCCAGGATGTAGTAGATAAACCTGTGAAACAAACCAAACGTCCTAAAACTTGTGAAGTGGCTATTTCGGGTTCCTCCAGCCAAGAATGTAAAGCCAGTGGAGACATTTTAGTGTTACCATAGGAACAGAATGAGGCCATTTCACACAGTCTTCTTTACAGATGTGGAAGGTTTGAAACTGACCTGGTTTCCTGCATCTTTTATGGCACTTTCTGTTGCTTTTTAACGTGTGGGTTAGCTTAATGTAACTAATTCTGTTTTGGCTTATCATTACAAGTGTGTTTATTTGATTGTTATTCATAATCAATTAAGGGACTGTATGTTGGTCTTGGTTTATCGGATTCTCCAATGCTCCATAGCAAATAAAGATCACCATTTATTTATGTATTTTTTTTTTTTTTTTTTGCAAGTTAACTCATAGTTGTCTGTTATCTCTCTCCTCTTTTTTCCTCTCTTTTCTCTTTGTCTCCTCTGTCTTTCTCCAGTCTCTAGCTTCCCTCTCTCTCTCTCTCTCTCTCTCTCTTCTCTCTCTCTCTCCATATTTCACTCTGTCTTCTCTCTCTCACCTCTCTTCTCTCTTTTTCTCCTCTCTCTTGTTCACTGTCCTCCTCTCTCTCTGTCTCACCTCTTTGTTTTCTCTCCTCTATATTTGTCTTTTTCTTGTCTGTCTCTTTTTCTCCTTTTTCTCCCTCTCTTCCTCTTTTTTGCTCTTTCTATCACCTTCTCTATATTTCTTCTCTCTCTCTCTGTCTTTCTTCTTTCTCTGTCTATGTTTCTCCCTCTCCTCTCCTTTTTTACCTCTCTTTTGTTCACTCTATCTCGTCTCTCTATCTTTCTACTCTCTCTCGCTCTAGCTTACTCAACTTTCTCTCTATTTCTCCATATATCCATTTTGTCTCTCTATCCCTTTCTCCTCTCCTTGCTTTCTCTCTTTTCTTTCCCTCTGACTCACTCTCCTTTCTCCCCTCTGTCTTTCTCTTTTTTCTATCTCTCTCTCTCTCTTGCTCTCTCTCTTTTTTCTATCTTTCATTCACACACTGATTCACTCCTTTCTCTCTTTCTTCTCTTGCTCTCTCTCTCTGTCTTTCTTCACGCTTTATCCCTCTCCTCGCCCTACACTCTCCTCTCTTTTTCTCTTGTTTCTTGCTTTCTCCTCTCTCTGTTTCTCCTCTCTCTCTCTATCACGCTATGTCCTTCTCTTTCGCTCTATCTTTCTCCATCTCTTCATTTTTGCTCTCTCAGTCTATATCTTTCTACTCTCCCTTTCTCTCTCTCTTTTTTTTTCTCTTTCATTCACATACTCTGAATCACTCTCCTTTCTTTTCTCTCTTGCTCCTCTCTCTGTCTTTCTTCACGCTTTATCCCTCTCCTCGCCCTGCACTTCTCTCTCCTCTCTTTTTCTCCTGTTTCTTGCTTTCTCCTCTCTCTCTCTGTTTCTCCTCTCTCTCGCGCTATGTCCACTCTCTTTCTCTCTCTCTTTCTCCATCTCTTCATTTTCGCTCTGTCTCCTCTTTCTATCTTTCTACTCTCCTTTCTCTCTCTCTTTTTCTATCTTTCATTCACACACTCTGAATCACTCTCCTTTCTTTCTCTCATTCTCTTCTTTCTCTCTCTTGCTCCCTCTCTCTGTCTTTCTTCGCGCTTTATCCCTCTCCTCGCCCTTGCACTCTCTCTCTTCTTTTTTCTCCTGTTTCTTGCTTTCTCCTCTCTCTCTCTCTGTTTCTCCTCTCTCTCGCGCTATGTCCTCTCTCTTTCTCTCTATCTTTCTCCATCTCTTCATTTTTGCTCTCTCTGTCTCTTCTTACTATCTTTCTACTCCCCTTTCTCGCTCTCTCTCTCTTTTCTCTTTCATTCACATACTCTGAATCACTCTCCTTTCTCTCTCTCTCATTCTCTTTCTCTCTTGCTCTCTCTCTGTCTTTCTTCACGCTTTATCCCTCTCCTCGCCCCTGCACTCTCTCTTTCTCTCTCTCTGTTTTTCCTCTCTTTCTTCTCTCTCTCTATCTATGTCCTCTCTCTTTCTCTCTCTCTTTCTCCATCTCTTCATTTCGCTCTCTCTGTCTCCTCTTTCTATATTCTACTCTCCCTTTCTCTCTCTCTCTTGCTCTGTCGTTCTCCCCTTTCTCTCTGTCTTTCTATTTCTCCATCTCTCCCTTTTCTCTCCCTTTCTCCTCTCTATTGCTATATCTTCCTCGCTCACACACTCTTGTCATATTAAACAAACACAACAATTTTGAGTTATTTAACTACTGACTTTTTACATTACAGCATCTGGAATGATCTATTTATATTATATTGTCAGACTTTGTTGTTGAGCAGTGTATGTTACAAACTATGTAAGAACGAGGACAATGGAAACTAACTCTCTCCCAAATAGATTCTTTTATAATTTGCACTGGAGCTAATCTGATTGTATAACTCCTCTTCCCTGGTCACTATCTGTCTGCCCGCCTCACCTCAGCAGCAGCAGCCGAGGAAGCATCATATCCTCTCTTTCTCGTCGCAGTATGAGCGATTTGTTCGGGGCGCATCTCGCCGGGTGCACTGCCATTTTTCTTGGGAGCCATCCATCTGGAGCCGGGGACAGTCCTAGTTTATCTTGGTGCCCGAGCCCGGAGCCTGCCTGCGTCCAAGGTCCTTCTGTGCCCCGTGTTTGTCCAGGACGGGATTGTGCTGATGAGGCATGCTCTTTCTCAGACGTGCCCTTCTTTCTTCTCTGCTTTTATCCAGCTCCAAACAAAAGACGCTGGCTGTTGCAGTAATGTTAGCTGCGCTGTTCAAGCTAAAGGAGACAAGTAGTGTGACTACACTGTAACTGTACTAGATAACGTAACGAGATGATTATTTTATTTAGTAAGCAATTAGTATTGGTTAAAGTTGTGTAATTTATTCTAGTTGTGTAAATTACAGTATACAGTATATATATACATATATAATATATATATATATATAATATATAATATATAATATATATTATATATATATATTATATATATATATATATATGTATATGTATATGTATATGTATATGTATATGTATATATATGTATTTACAGTGCAAGTTCATTAAAGGGACTATACCTGACCTTCAAAGTGGATTGGCATGTTGGAGAAACAAAACAAAAAAATCAATTGATGTTAGCTTAAATATGCATTCTGTTATTTAAGTTCTTCTTTTTGGCAGCTGAGATTCAGAGCACAGTTTTCCATTTTGCCGTCAGTTTGATCCGAGCACTAATGGCAGCTTTTGTTCATAAAAGAACGCTCTGTGATGCGGCGTTATTGTATGTGACAATAACTTGAACTGAAATAGACCAATATAGCGTGGAATTCCCCGAACGCTTCTTTACAATACGACTTCAATAACAGCCTTTATGATTTTCTGTGCTGTTAAGGTTTTACTGGATCAACATATGGCTGACACAATGAAATGACAAAGTGAATAGGTTTTGTCTGATTTATTGGCTTTTAAAGGTGGAATGATGTGCACATTTGACTTGTATGAGCGTTTAATCATGTTAGGATGACGTTCTCTGATCATAAGCCTACTCAGAGTTACTTTATTCTACATATACAGTACATGTTTGAGTAGTCTTCTATTGTCGTGCATTTTGATTCTCTCTCCTCACTACTGGGTTCATGTGAGGCTACCATAACAATAAAAAACATGCGCTTACTGCTGTGAAATCCTGCTTTGTTCTGTATCTTAGCCAAGCTGTTTTAGATCAATAGTGTTTTAATTATGTAAATGTAGCAGGGGTATTTGTTTGTTTTTTTTTTTTAATTGCATCAATATAAATTGTGGAAATAATTGTTCTCACCCCTGCTATGTGCACACGTTTCTTATTCATATTAATCAGCTGGTTCTGATTCAAATACAAAATGAACCTCTGAAACAGGGCTCCATGTGAAATACCTTTAACTTTAAGGTGCATTGCGGGAGTGGCCTTTTTTATTTATTTATTTATTTTTTGTTTGTTGCACTGGGCCAGTTTATTACTCTGCTAAAGGATCTTAAGGGTGATTTATCCTTCCCCGTAGATCTCCGTCAGGTCAATCACGTGCTCTGGTTCTCGCAGAGTTTGCCATTGGAGCTTCTCTTCACAGCTAATCAGGTTCCAGGTGTGTCTCGTCAGTTAAACCAATCACATCTAGATCACCGATCAGCTGTGCGTTTCAACGCTAGGTGACTTTTGTGCGTAGGAGCACGAGAGCAGCACGACCACGGTGCTGCATTGGTTGTAAGCTTTCTGATTGGCTACCAGTACCCCTGGGAAAAAAACAATAGACAGAGAAGCCAATGGCAGCCTGAGCCTGCACGTAAGTTACGGGGAAGTATAAATCACCCTTCAGGGCTTAAAAGTCTCTTGTTGAAAGTCTTGGGTGTAACTTAGTTACTGTAACTAACTTAGATACTGTAAGAAGATTACGTTTTTGAGTAACTAGAAGTGTAACTTAGTTATTGTGAAAATACTTGTAATTAAAATTACTGTTACTAACAAAATACTCATAGTTACTTTTAAGTAAAAAAAAATGTGTACAAAGGTGACTTATTGTGTGAGACAAAACATCTCAGAGGCACAGATCAGCAGCATTTATTTTACTTATTTTACTTACTTTGTATAAATATATATTTTTATTTGCATTTTTTTTATATATAGCTAGTGCTTTTCTAGACACTCTAATACTCTTTACAGACAAAGGCAGACAAACAAAGGTACAATACATAAAAACAGTTCATAATTACAACATTAATCAAACATTAAAGCAGATTTAAACAGACAGGTCTTCAGATTTTTCTTGAAAGTGGTGAGGTCGGTGCGGTTTCTGTCCCAGAGGGTGGGGCAGTGATGGAGAAGGCTCTGTACCCCAGGTCTGGAGCTTGGACCACGAACAGCACTCAGGAAGATGTGGTTGGTCGGTAAGATCACATCATACAAGTATAAGTATCATAAAAATTAAAATTTTTTCTCCAAAAAAAAGTTAGACAAGGAAAGTCAGACTAGAGACTTCAGTATAATTGAGCATCTCTTTTACCTTCTAATTAGGAATGCACCGATCCGATACTTGGATCGGATATTGGTGCCAATCCAGTAAATTTTGCTGGATCAAGTATCGGCTCCATGATATCGGTTCGGCTGATATCATGGATGTGCATTTAATTTGACATCATGGTGATTTCATTGTTGATTCAGAACGTCTCATAATATTGGGCATTTTATTCAGATTAAGTTGTTAAGTAGTGACTTGTACTGTAAATAACTGTTACATAACACAATATGACCAAATTTGTTATGTTTTTATAAGAAAAAAAAAATAAGTTTCAGTCCTTACACTTGTATCTGTTGATATCGGCAGATACCTAAAGTCAAAATATTGTGATCGTATCAGAACTGAAAAAGCTGGATCAGTGCATCTCTACTTCTAATCAAAACAATCCCCAGATGAGCGTCCTATTGATCTCCAGCACAGTTCAGTCAGAGATTCCTCCATTTCTCAAGAGCATGACCGAGTACCTTTTACATTTTGCCCTTTTAGCAGCTTGTGTTGTGTTATGATCCTTCTTCTATGTGTTGTGTGGTTCGTGGCACCACCTGATTGAAAAAAAAAATATATATATATATATAATAAAAATTAAAGCAAACAGTCAATGTACAATATTTGTCTGATGTGTACCAGCAAAACAATACAAAATAAATACAAAAATGTAAAATAGTGCGGACTTTTTTATTTGTATTTTTGCTAAATCATCAATTCTGACCTTTTAACCGTGTTCTATCAGCGTTTGCTCATCTTTAGTTTAGTCAAAGTTGTATTTTGATTGAATCCTGCATGATTGAGGTTTTGTCGTGTGATCAGAAAAGTCCTGTTCCACCTACCACCTATCCCCACCCACACTGTCCAGCATATCATATCACATACTGGTATTCCTTACACTTCTACGCTCACATGTAAAAAACCAAACGCCTAAGAACACCACTCCGTTGTCTAGTTTTACGTGTCGTATTCCCAGGACCATCGTTTCAAACAGTGGAATCACATTTACAAACACCAGAGATTAGAAATGATCTTCCAGCTGCTAACAATAACATCCCCACATCTGATTTGTATTGGATTCATAATAAACTGAACGAAGATGGCGTGTGACTTAATGAAAATGGTATCAGGAGCATATTTAAGCAGTGGAGCTGGTGTTAAAGCGATACCAGGGGGAACATAAAAGCCATGTGTGTGAATATTTACAGACTGGAGTACAACGGTATAATGGTTAACTATAAAATCCTGTTGTTTGAATATATAAGAATAATTTACAGAGCTTGTCTGCCCTGTGTTCAATTGAATGGAGGTGCTTTGAATTGAAAGACATCATTTAGCATTATGAGTGAGCGGCAAAATTGTGAGGTGATTGTCACAGAAATGAGCTCACATTTTGATTTTTATCCCAATATTGCTCCTTTGAAATGTGATGGAATGTGATGGAAGAGCCTGTTTGGTCACACAGTCTGAAGGTGTAGCCATTTCTCAGCAGTAGGACACAAACTGTCAGCATAAACTCAGCCAGGTTCTTAAGTCACTTCTATCAGATTGAAAATGACTTTTTCCATGAGTCGATACGTCGAAATCTTCATTTGAAACGCACATTGTGGAGGGCCCGGCCTTCTGAGCACAGATAATTTTTCTAGTTTCAGTCAGTCCATCAGTCATGACGCCTGCTGACTTCACGTTCTAGTTTGTGCTGTGTATAAACCCGTTTGACCAATCATAATCTTAAAAGTGATCCTTCTGTCTTCTGTTTTTGTGACACGACAGAGATGCAGCTGCTTTACCTGAGCTGTGCTCAGGAGTAACAGAAGTAGAAACATGCGTCTGATCATTCCCTCGCGCAAAGTCAAAAACTCTGGGAACAGTTTGGACAACAAACACATGCTCTACGCCTCATAAGCTATTAGCTTTTTTATTATTATTTTGCTTCTATAGAGGAGTTATTTGTTTATCAATATAGGGCGATGGACGCACCCGTATACAGAAAAAGCCGCCACTCATTAATACAAACCCTGGAAACAAGCCAAACCAGCACCATTTTCAGCTAAAGACAAGAGTTTATCACTGGAGAAAAAATGCTGCTAAATCAACATAGTGAATGAAATTTGACCCTTCAACCCTTAAATTTTCATTCATGTGAGTGAAAATAGTGACAAAAAAATACTGTCTCAAGACGTCTGTCAGACTGGTTCAGACCTGATCTTAACAGCTGCTCTCGTCCTGTCAAAGAAGTTTCCCCAACTAAGCAGATGGACAGCGGGTCTTTCTGCATGGAGCACGGCGCAGAGCGAAAGTGACGTCGACAGATAATCCCTCTATAGAACAAGTATTGACAGAAGTACACACACATATAGCCGATTAGTTAATACTTCGGCATAATTTATTGCAAAAAAATATTGCTGCAAAAGCAGATTTCTGTGCATTTCTGTTGAATTATTTCAAAAGCCATATACAAAATTTGTCCCCGAAAAAGTTTCAGATTTTAGTATTTCTGGCCATAAAGTCCTGCACGATGAGGCAGTTTACTAGCATCAGCGCACATGAAGAGGGAACAGAGGAAGAGCTCACAGGGGGAGGGACAGTGCTGGGGGAACTGAAGCTGGAGGAAAAGTGTAATAATATATTAATACAAAAAAACACATATAAAATTAGATATAAGTGACACAAAAAAATGTGTTGCCCTAAAATTGACCACGCCAGATTTAGGAAAAATGAATCTGTTTTATTCAAAAGTTTCTCTTGTTGTCTTTATTGTAAGATTTATCATTTAGCCTACACTATTTGGTTTCTTCTGTCGCTTTGCAAATATTCTATAAATTATTAAAAAGTAAATTTAAATGCTGCTTTGGCTTGATTGATTAAGGTTTGTGTAAAAGATTGGAGGCCCCCCGATACCGATTTTTCCTTAGGGCCCCCAAAAGTTTAGATCCGGCTCTGACCAGAAGGCAACTTTGAATCTTTTTTTGTTTGCACAAGATCCATTTTCTGCAACACATATCTGACCGTTTCTCCATATACAACACGTTTTCACTCTCGCTAGTTTCCTCTCTTTGCTTGACCTTTCGTTTGTCCGTGTTTATTGGGGTTATTTCCTCCGATCTGACTTGCTCTGAAGCCGTATTTACCGCATGTATGAAGCGGCTTAGTCACATAAAAAGCTTCTCTTCAGCAGGATTTGGCGCACAAAGCTCGGGGACATTTACTTTGCTCAGACTCGGGCCGCATTGATTCGCCGTGTTGTAATTAGCCTCCGTTTACATTGTCCTTCCGTGACATCGCTGCCGGCTCGCAAATAAACTTCATAATTTGCTGTAAATCTGTAACCGACAAATTAAGCGGCCATGTTTACATTTTCCTGCGTGGTTGGGCTCTCCCTTCGAGCGCTACTTTCTTCAGAAGATGTTTTTTTTCCATCTGCCGTGCTTCTAAATGAGGAGGCATTTTGTGGTTGTTGACTAATTACAGTTTATTTTGATGTTTTTGGTTGACTTTCTGACTAAGCCGTCTTGTTTTGGTTTAATTTTAGAACTGGCTCAAGCAGGTTTCAGAAAGAATGTGAGAATGTGCTGTAACAGATCTAAGCGAAATGATAAAAGTCTGTATCTCTTTTGGATTTTTATTTAACCGGGAAAGTTCCGCTGAGAAGTCATGCAGTCTCTGAGTGGAGTTTGCATGTTCTGCCTGTGTTACTGTGGGTTCTTTGTGAGAACTATGGCTTTTTTCACCTTCATAAACATACATGTGTACGTCAATTGCTAGAGTTGCCAAGTCTGCTACTTTATAGTGAGTTTTGGTTTCTTTTTTTCTTTCTTCCTTTTTTTTTTTTTTTTTTTTTTTTTAAGAATTCTAGAAATTTTGACAATGGTGCAGTTTTTTTTTTTGTTTTTTTTTAAGGCTTGTTCTTGAGCGCCACCTTTATGTTGTTTAAGCAGCAGTTATTTTTGGCAGTTTTTCAGGTTTCATGCACTAAAATATATCAATATATTTGTCAGTATGCTATGAAAAGCCAAAATGCAAAATAACCACAAATTTTGGTTGAAACCAACCAAAATTAATTTCTTTTGGGTTTAACAGGTAAACCTTAACCTACCCCAAGCCCCAGCCCTTTACTTACCCATTATAGTAACCTGAAGCCTAAATTTACCCATTAAACCCAAAGAAAATGTTGCCACATTGCTTCAACAAAAATGTGTAGTTATTCTACGTGTTGGCTTTTCGTAACATATTGACGTAAAAAAAAAAAAAAAAAAAAAACTTGAAAACGTGCTTATTGTTTGTTTTTGATATTTAGTTCAGACAGATATGAATGGACTGCAGATAAATGAAAAGTTTACTCATTCCATTATAGTATCTTTTTACCCTAATCGCATTCACAAAGAAAACCACTTCACAAACTGAACTATTTGAAGCGACATTCATCTTTACAATCATATGCTCTGTTGCTCTCTGCTCTTACCTCCAGCTGTGTTTCCTCTCGTTCTGATTCGCCCCTCCTGTTTTCGTTCTTTCACCGGTGAGTTTAAGAGCGCGTGGTGACGTTGGCGCCTCTTCTGACAGATTGTCTTCACAGCTCGTCTGCCCAGGGAGGAACGTGTGGGGAAGCAGACAGTGATGCAGTCGGACAGGGCAGAGTTATGGAGATAAGGTGCTGCTTTATTTAGAAACAAGGGCATGACGAACGTATGACATCAGGACAGGCCTCGCGCTGGACTACAGACTCAGATACGGAAGAATCACACGTTAGTCTGACAAAGCACTTCGTGACATCAGGACAGGCCTTACATTAAACTATAAAAGAATTGCAATCATAGAGTCTGACAAAACTGTAAGGAAATGTTTTTTTCACCCATAATTTCCGAATCATGGGTGGAAAAAACGTTTTTGAATGATCTGACAGATGATTCCACATTGGTCTCATAACAATACTATGTCAGTCTGGGTTAGGGCTGAGTGATAATGACAAAAATGAATATCTCGATCTGTTTTTGGCAAATCTCGATAACAATATATGGACGATATTTTGCCAGTCAAACATAAACTTGTTGAAAAACCGATCTTCAAACTTGTTACTATATCAAAAAACATCTAACATTGACTGAATGACTTTTTACGTGACTTTTTGAGTGTTTATAGTGATTTGACTTTCTTATTGGCAAATAAAGATTTGCCAATAGAACAAGTAAATTTACTTCTTATTTCAGAAGGTTTTTTCAATGAAATAAAATTCAATTTCAAGTCAGTGTGTATTTTTCTTACTTTATGTAAAAACAAGAAAAATGTTTTTACATAAAGTAAGAAATAAAATGTACTTAAAAGAAGTAAAATACTGCTTATTTCAGGCACATATTGCCTTGTTATCTGATGGTTAATTATCAGACAAATATTTGTCAAATTAATTACAAAAGTGCAACCATCTCCCACTATAACCTCATTTTTGTAAAGCGCTTATCTCCAAACACTGATTTTTAAATTAGCTCTGTTGTTGGATGTTTTTACTGCACGATATACTCGATATTCAATTTTTGCATAATCTTAAAAAAAAAATATTCACAATATTATATAAATTTAGATATATTGCTCAGCTCTAGTCTGGGTTTAGCATTGGCTTTCTATGTCTCAATTTTTGAAATATACAAGTTTATCACTTTTATGACAGTTGAAACTACATTTATTCAGTAAAACACCGGGGATGATTGTATTTGTGATTAAACATTTTGCTGTCTTCATCCAGTTTGCCAGTTTGATGAGGTGTATTCATCTTGTTGGTGGTGCACTTTCTGTTTAGCTGCAGTTAGCCTGTAGAATTCAGTTGTTGGATTTACTTTAACTGTTGTTATATATTTCAGATTGCCTCTCAAGGCAGACTAGCTAACGTCTTAGTTATCATGATAGAGCTAAACAGGAAGTGTGATGACAAGAAAGTGGGCAGGGCAGAATAGAGGGATCATTGGTCAACGTCACTTTCCGCTCCATGCATGTCACCTGCAGAAAGATACACTGTCCGTCTAGTTGGCTGGGGAAACTTCTTTGACAAAAATAACAAAACTGGACAAAATCTAGCTGATTTGGATCAGATCTGAACTGGTCTGACAGACGTCTGGCTCCTGAAGCTTGAGACTGTGTTTTTCACATCGTTTTTTCACTCACTTGAACGTAACATATGAGTCATAGACGAATTTCATTCACAAATGTTGAAAGCATAACTTGTGTAGTTGCCTAACAACCGTGCTGGCTAATACTTGTACTAGTTCTCGATGAGACGCTGTATCCCAATTCTTTAGAATGTTTATATCCACACTTCACTACGACTCTTCAACACACTTCAGACAAGTGTCTTTGCCACAGTGCATTGCACTGTTATGTGTACAAACAGCACAGTGCCTCTGCCATAGCAACTTAGCACCAAGAGCTTATGGGAGGCAATGGAAAGAAATGCCTAAGCAGTTCAACTGATTTGATTGATAAATATGGGATTGTTAAGATATTGTACAAACTTGCAGCACTGTTCTGCTGTGTTTGTGGCAAATTTAGCAAATGATTCAAACTAAGCAAATGATTCAAACTAAGCGGATTTATGACTTTGTGCATTTAGCAGCAGTTTAATAATGAAGCTAATATCAGGTTAATAAAACTATTCATAACACACTGTAGTGTGAACTGTCCCATTTTGCATGTTTACCTCTTTAGCACTTCACACACTTTCAAAAAGTACCAACACAGTTTCCAAAGGAAATGTAGATATACAGTAGAATGAAATGTCAAAAGCGTATCAAAAATGTATTTTACGTATGTTACAAAAAAGAAAATGTCACCACATGACTTCAACTAAAATGATCATGCTAGAATACAGACTAGAAAATGCATACTTCAGTGAAGTGTGTAGTGTGTTGTTGTCTTTTAGCCTACAATTATGACACATAGTGTGTAGAGGTTGTTTTCACAACTGTTACCTAGCAATTATCTAGTAAATATGGGCCAAAATACATATAAATGACATTACAATTTTAGAAATATTATCAATAGTGTATCGGGTCACCGAAAGGCGGACACCGGTCCGGATCCGTGATTCTATAAAGAAGCGCTGTGCAGGCAGAGCGCATCAACAGAAGCACGCGCCTCCCGCCGCTGTGACTCGTCTTTCTCACTTTTGGCACAGCGCCAGTACAGACATACACGGTTCACATCGGTGTGGTGCAGTCTTCGGTCTGCAGAGTGTAAAGAACGTGGTTGTGTGTCCACGTAATGAACGCGGTTTAACATCGCCGCCGTGATTCGTCCTTCTCACATTTGGAACGTCACCAAGCACAGAAGTGCGCGGTTCACGGTGGCGCGAAACTGTGTCTACAGGTTCATATTTGTATGTAGAGAACGCGTTTATATATGCACGTGTGTGTGCGTGTAATGAACACGCTGTGTGATTCTTCTTCGTAAAGTTGGAGAGGGTTATCGCTTGTGTCCTATTGCCAATCAGCCAATCACATGGCTTCATTCAGTGACTGCTTTGGCCAGTGGGACAGAGAGAGACAGAACAGGGTCGAGTCAGAGCAGACCTAGAATAACTCCATTACAGACTCAGTCATCAGCTCTGATCAATGTAAAAACACTATTCTCCTCCACAGCACAGGTCAAATACACTTTTAAAAAGGCTGTGGGCTAGAATAATTAATTAAAAAACAAAGCTTTCATTGTAAAATAGAATTATGTGGGATATTGTGAAAAAATAAATATTTTGTAACTGTTTAATTATAAAGTCAAATTTAAAAATGTCTTAAAGAAACTTTGCTGTGAATTTCCGGACCTTGGCTTGAAAATTTTCCCCCAACTGGACCTCGATGAAAACTTATTGGTGACCCCTGGTATACCGTATAATCTGTCTAATGTTTTTATATTTTGTTGCTTTTTGATGACGTGGAATGATTTTAGAACTTTAATCACTTCTATTTCACATTTATTTGTCAATGTCTTCATAATTTGCCATGCAACTGCTGTAAAACTGATGAAGATTTACCCCAGAGACATCACATCACACCAAACTAAAATCATTTAGTAAATGTGCTAATCTGTCAGATGAGCTTTAGACAGTACACACACAAATCTCATGCTAGCAGACAGACTGTTCTGGACTGCAGTTGCTTGACAGATTTGTTCCTGAATATTCCAAATAACCAAGTAAAAAGTGAAAGCCTGTCTTTTAAAAGCAAACCCTGTCACAAACCCACGGCTTGATTCTGATTGGAGCTTAACGAGCCTTAGTGAACAATGTGTCTTTTAAGCCACAGAAAGCGACTTAACTTTGCTTTCATTCCTTCCGTTTCACTTGGCTCCAATCCATTTTTGTTTTGATTCTCCCTTTCTGTCGGCTTAAACCATTGTTGTGCTCATCCTCTCGGCTCTGCGTGTCAGCTAAACGCCTCAAATATTAATGTGCAAATACGTCAGGGCTGGAGACTTTCTTTCTGCTGATTTGGACATCGACAGTTTGTTTGCGCCTCATGCTGTGCCTCTGAACACAAAACATAATATTCTTCAGCACAGTTTAGAAGAAATGCATTTAGAGGCTGTTTTGAAATACTTAAAGACGCGTAAGCATTTACATATGAGTAAGCTTTTGGAGATTAGAGCGACTTGTCTCATGAAAGCATTTTGAGTGATGAAAGACAAGTTTAGTGAATTTGTTTATCTGAAATGCCGTCGGGCTGGAAACAGAATGTCTCCGCTCAGTTTGCTTTCACTGCAACGACCAGGTCAGGCCCAGCGGAGCAGGCACTTCCTACACGGCCATCACTGTGTCCATCCTCGTCTCCTCCACACTGGTCCACTGGAGCCACAGCCCGGGACAAACACAGACTGGTGGTGATTTGTGATTGACTGTAACCTTCCATCCAGTACCTGTACGTCTCTCTAGTACTTGTACATCTCTAGTACCTGTGAGTCTCCAGGACCTGTACCTCTCCAGAACCTTTACGTCTTTGTACCTGTATGTCTCTAGAACCTGTACGTCTCTAGTACCTGTACGTGTCTAGTACCTGTACGTCTCTAGCAGAGGTGGGTAGAGTAGCCAAAAAAATGTACTCAAGTAAAAGTACAGTTACTTATAAATGCATTTACTCAAGTAAAAGTAACAAGTAGACCTAAAAAAATGTACTCAAGTAAGAGTAAAAAAGTACTTACTGAAAAAACTACTTGAGTACTGAGTAAATGTTGAAACGTAACATCTTGTTTAAGCCCCTTTCACACATTGACCCGTAAAAGTACCGTGTCTTGTTCACCGGTATGCTTCACCATTTGGCCACATTCACATCTGCAAATCATCCCAGGACATGACATGGAATGCTTTAGTCACAAACTCGCCTATCGTATTTGGTGTAAGAATAAAGCGTACTACAGAGGCCCGTATTAAACAGGAGGGCACCGCATATGTGCTGGAATGTCCTAAACTCAATCCTAAATAAGGATAAGGATAAATCACTTTATTTTCATTCACAGAGTATTTCCTGGAAATACAGAGGAACGAAAAATCGTTTCTCACCAGCAAAGTGCAACTCAATCCTGAGACAGTGGAGGAGCTGACAGCTTTCACTTTACCTGCCGTCAGACCAGTTTGGACCTGGATGAGCAAACGGAACTGTCCCACACTGCGCACACGGAAAGAAGATGGTCCTGTACTGTCTGTGCCACGGATCAATGGTCTGTACCGGACTTGTGCGCACGAGGGGAGGATACGGCTCCGGACTGTCTGTACAGGGACTCGCGCGCTCGCGGGGAGGATACGGCCCCGTGCTGTCTGTACCTGCACTCTCGCGCACGAAAGGAGGCTATGGCCCGTCTGTACCGGGACTGCAATGCACGAAACGAAGGAAGCCCTGGCTGCAAACAGCCACGCGCTGCCGTTGTTTGGCAAACAAGGACCGGAGTCTGGACTGGGGACAAGCTTGTGGTCACGTGCTCATCAGTGAGGAGAAGTTTTTGCGGGGGAGAAAAACAAATGTTGATAAAAAGAACGGGAACGAGTTAACTTTTGCCAAATGTAGCGTAGTAAGAGTAGCGTTATTTGGTCATAAATTTACTCAAGTAAAAGTAAAAAGTACAAGCAATTAAAAATACTCATAGAAGTACATTTTATTCAAAAAGTTACTCAAGTAAGTGTAACGGAGTAGATGTAGCGCGTTACTACCCACCTCTGGTCTCTAGTACCTGTACGTCTCCAGGACCTGTACGTCTCTAGCACCTGTACGTCTCCAGGACCTGTACGTCTCCAGTACCTGTACGTCTCCAGGACCTGTACGTCTCTAGTACCTGTACGTCTCTAGTACCTGTACGTGTCTAGTACCTGTACGTCTCTAGTACCTGTACGTGTCTAGTACCTGTACGTCTCCAGGACCTGTACGTCTCTAGTACCTGTACGTCTCTAGTACCTGTACGTGTCTAGTACCTGTACATGTCTAGTACCTGTACATCTCCAGGACCTGTACGAGTCTAGTACCTGTACGTGTCTAGTACCTGTACATCTCCAGGACCTGTACGAGTCTAGTACCTGTACGTCTCTAGTACCTGTGCGTCTCCAGGACCTGTACCTCTCCATGTCTCGGCGACATGGAGAGGGTCGGACTGCAGCTGTGCCTTCTCACCTTGGACATGGACTATTTGAGCCTCTAGGGATTTTGGAGCCCTAGGCAAGATTTCACATACCCCCTCCACACCGTCTTATTGTCAATAATTTATATTTAATCTTAAATTTTACAATCGATTCTTAGATCCATAAGCCTTTATTAAAAATGTATACATATATCTATATATAACATGGTTTCAGAGTAATTCTGGGAGGCCCTCCCCAGGAGGATAAAAAAAAAAATATATATATCAGCTTATCTTCTGTCACTTCTGTTTTATGTTACATTCATGCTAAAGCAAAAGCTGTAGATTTTTGTGCTATGCCATTACACACATAGCCTTTCGTAAGAGAGAGAAAGGGTTTGAAAGTAAGCAAGGAGACAAGCAGCATCAGCATGAGCTCCTGATTTTTCTACTCGTTTGGTCGTTCCAAGATGAGATGAACCGCTATTTTTATGACAAAAAAGAGGAAAACCAGATGAAGACTGAGTGAGTTAAACAAATTGATACTTCGCAGGAAGAAAAAAGAAGAAATTGAATACTATTGAGCATATGCAGAGAGCTAAAGCTAAAGAGAATTTAAAAAATGCACTCACTAGAAGCAGCTTCTCCATGAACCACTGAATTTTTATATTATTTTTTGATGCGCCACTATCTTTTTTAACGAAGTGAAGTGAGTAAAAACAATATATTTTTCAAAAAAGGAAGAAGAAAGAAGATATTGGACAATTTTGAACACATTTGATAAAAACTAAGAGCTAATTGTTGACAAGATCCTTGGCAACGGTTGTCATGCAGAACCTGAAGAGATCCACCAAAGACTACACAGAGGCCATTCCTCTCCTCTATCCTCCTGATGCAACCAATGAGCCATCCAGGAAGGCCTTTAAGCAAAAATCCTTAAAAGAAAAGCCAGAAACCCTGTTTGCTGATTTATACAAGACTGGAGATGTAAGCAACCTGATCCTCTTCACAGACCAGCCTCTGGCATGGCACGCTGCCATCTGTGCCTTCTACCCCGCTGTCAAAAAAGAGGGAATCTCCAGTGGCTGGAAAATAAAAATAAAAGACCCAAAGGATCCAGACACTACCATGATGACTGCAAATGTCTACAAGAATGGGACTATTTTAATACAAGGGAACATTAAACAGTTTGAGATAGACTTTCTCTGTATTAAGGAAAGAGCCCAGCATGAGAAGGCAACCTCCAACGACATCTCCCAAACCCAGCCACACAACACCTGCAGCCAAACTACAGAGCAGCCCCCTGAAGAAAAGGAACCCACCAGCTCAGAACAGCCCCAGGACCCCCAGTTAAACCTCGCCATCACCAACCTGATGGTGAAGTTCACAGAACTGGAAAGAGAAGTGGTACACCAGAGAGAGCTGATCAGCCTATGGCAGCCCACCACACCTCAGCCTGACCTCTGCACAGAGCTAGATACACTGAGGAAAGATAGAGACAACTGCTGGAGAGAGATGACCCTGCTCAGAACTCAGATCCAAGACTTGCAACAGGACAGAGAACACCATCTTACAGCACTGACAACACTGACAGAAGAAGTGAAGAAGCTCCAGGGAGAAAGGAAGGAGTACAAGAGAGCACTCACCTCTCTGTCAAAGGAGGTGGAGGAACTCCAAAGAGAGAAGGAAGAGCACAGAAGAGCACTCACCCCATCATCACAACAGCCACAAGCGTCACCAGAGCAGCAAACTATTTCAATCCCCAGCTCCAGTCCCAGTTCACAGACCAGCAGCACATCTCAGAATACACAGACCAGCATTAGACCAGCACAACAGAGGGAGAACTCAGACATTGTTCTCCTCATTGACTCCAATGGAAAGTTCCTCGATGAAAATAAACTTTTCCCCAGCCACAAAGTCTCAAAAATCTGGTGCCCAAATACCCACAAAGCTTTGGAGCTGCTGTCGGAGGAGCGGCTTGGATCCCCAAGTCACATCATCATTCACACTGGCACCAATGATCTGCAGAGCCAGCAGGAGAAGGTATCAGACTCACTCAACAGAGTCATAGAGAAAGCCTCCACCACCTTTCCCACCAGCAGAGTGATAATGTCCACCTTGCTCCCAAGGAGAGACTTCCACCCCGACACCATCCTCAGGATCAACACCAGCCTATCCAGAAACTGTGCACGGAGACCCAATGTCCACCTCGCCCACCACCCCACACTGAACATAAACTGTCTCTACGATCATGTCCATCTGTTTAGAGACGCAGTCCCAATGTTCGCCCAGTCTCTGAAAAACGTCACTCTTAACAGAGACCAACCCACAGTCAGCAGGATGAGCAGATCAGCCCATAGCCCCCACGGACCACCAAGACCCAGACCAACACAACAAAGACAAGGCCGTCCTCAGCACCATCCACAAGGCCGTCCTCATCCCCATCCACGTCCTGTCCCAAGAAGAGGCCACCAAGACAACCTCCACCATCCCAGCCCACAACCACTCATGCCCCTCATGGCCCCACCCCAACCACAGCGACAAGAGCCACGAGCAGGCCCACGAACTTATGCCCAAGTCGTCCAGAGAGCACCAGATCCAGCCTCATCTTCAAGCTATGAAATGAGAGACATTCATCAGATGCTCAGCCTGCTCTGCTCTCATCTGATTAGACAGGTACCACATTAGAGACTGTGAAGACAGAACTATGAACTGAATTGATGTTATTAATTATATAACATTATTATTAGTATATTTACATGTTGCTATATGTTGTTTTAGAAGTGTGTTTTTTCTCATTTTGGAACACCAATTCGACTACCAAGTATTAATAGAATGTCAAAATCTTTCACTATTTCCTGTTTGAATATTCAGGGTCTGAGGTCTTCTGCTCTTGGCCTTAAGAGCAGGACCTCAGACTTCACTAGAGAGTTAGGAAATGCAGATGTGTTTATACTGCAGGAGACTTGGTGTAAAGGAGATGTCTCCTCTGGTTGTCCCTCAGGTTACATGGAGATAATGTCTCCGTCCATTAAACTAAAGGGAGTAAAACAAGGAAGGGATTCAGGAGGAATGCTAATCTGGTATAAAGCAAACCTTATACAATTTATTCAACTTATCAAAAAAGACAAATTTTCAATCTGGCTCAAAATCAAAAAAGACATTCTCACAACAGATAAAGATGTGTTCCTGTGTGCCATATATATACCCCCATTACAATCTCCATATTTTAATGAAGACACTTTCACCATTCTTCAGGATGAGATCAGTTATTTCCAGGCCCAGGGAAGTGTATTGATTTGTGGAGACCTGAATGCTAGGACTGGCACAGAACCAGACGTTATCAGCACACAGGGAGACAAATATATTCCTAGTCAAAACAGCATCCCTTTTACTTCACTCCCCAATAGAAATAATTTTGACAAAACTGTCAATAAAAGTGGACAGCAACTGCTGCAGCTCTGTAGAACACTGGGTCTGTACATGGTCAATGGTCGGTTTAGAGGGGACTCTTTCGGTCTTTACACTCATAGCTCTCCTCTTGGCAACAGCACAGTAGACTATAGCATCACTGACATAGACCCCTTCTACCTGAGAGCATTTACAGTAAGCCCCCTAAGCCCTTTATCAGACCACAGTAAAATCACACTCTACATTAAAGCTACAGCAGACCACCCTCACACAGTACAACCCTGCAATCTGAACTACAGAAAACAACCCTATTATTGGACAAACAAAAGCAAAGAGCAATACCAGACAGCTATCAAAACCCAAGCCTTTCAGTCCCATCTAGACTGGTTTCTTTCCACCTCATATCCAGTCAATGAGGATGGCCTCGAACAGGCCATGCAGGACATCTATAACATATTTGACCATGTGGCAGACTTAGCCAATCTAAAAAAGCCCCCGCACCGCAAGCACAAAGGCAAAACCAATGATGAGTGGTTTGACACTGAATGCAGCCAACTGAGAAAGACTCTCAGGAATGCATCAAATCAAAAACACAGACAACCTGACAACCCTGAGCTCCGCCTCCAATACTGGGAAACCCTTAGAGTATACAGGAAAACACTCAGAACCAAAAAAGAACAGCATGTGAGGCATCAATTACAAATCATTGAAGAATCCATTGACTCCAATGATTTCTGGAAGAAATGGAACTCTTTCTGCAAACCACAGAAAGAAGAATTGGCTATTCAAAATGGTAACATCTGGAAAAATCACTTTGAAAATCTGTATACTACTATTCCTCTAAATTCGACCCAAAACAATCTGACCAATAAATTACACATTCTAGAAACTATTTTTAAAGACAACCAAAACCCTCTAGACTACCAAATTACACAAGCAGAACTACTGGCTAAAATCCAGACACTGCGGCCAAGAAAAGCTAGTGGTCCAGATGGCCTCTTGAATGAAATGCTGAAATTTGACGATCATAAATTTAATCTGGCCATATTAAAATTATTCAACCTTATTCTGAATGTTGGATGTTTCCCAGACTCCTGGAGCGAAGGAATCATCTCCCCAATCTTTAAAAATGGAAATAAATTCGACCCAAATAATTACAGAGGCATATGTGTCAGTAGTAATCTGGGAAAGGTGCTCTGCAGCATCTTAAATACTCGACTGCAAGACTTCCTCAGAGAACATGACATCTTGAGTAAAAGTCAGATCGGATTCACACCCAAACAGAGAACAACAGACCATATCTACACCCTCCATACCCTCATAAATCAACACGTCAACGGAAACAACAGCAAAATCTTTACTTGTTTTGTAGATTTCAAAAAAGCATTTGATTCAATTTGGCATGATGGTCTGTTCCTAAAATTATTAGAAAAAGGAATAGGAGGGAAAGTCTACGACATCATTAAAACCATGTACACACACATGAAGTGTGCTGTGAAAGTGAACAACATGGAAACAGACTTCTTCCCCCAGAGTAGAGGAGTGAAACAGGGCTGCAGTCTCAGCCCCACCCTCTTTAACATTTATATAGATGAATTGGCAAAATCACTGGAGCGATCTGATATCCCTGGTGTCACTCTGTCTGACACACAGATTAAATGCCTACTGTTTGCAGATGATCTTATATTGCTGGCTCCTTCAAAAGAAGCACTACAACAGCAACTGGATCATCTGCTAACCTTCTGTCAGACCTGGGCCCTGACAGTTAATCTGGACAAAACCAAGGTGATGATTTTCCAAAAACGACCCAGGGGTCTAGGAAACCAAACCAAGTTTTTCCTGGGCCCTCACGAGGTGGAGCACACACAGGACTACACATACTTAGGACTACACATCACACCTACAGGAAACTTTAACCGGGCTGTGGATGATCTCAGAGAGAAGGGAAGAAGGGCTTTCTATGCAATCAAAAAATCCTCAAACATTAATATACCCATTAGAATCTGGCTAAGAATATTCCAATCTATAATTGAACCAATAATTCTGTATGGTAGTGAAGTGTGGGGTCCTCTTGCAAATCAAGACTTTGAAAAATGGGACAAACACCCAATAGAAACCCTGCACACAGAGATTTGCAAGAGCATCCTCAGAGTGCACAGAAATACCCCCAATAACGGCTGCCGAGCGGAGCTAGGCCAATTCCCCCTGTTAATTAGAATTAAAAAAAGAGCCATCAAATTTTATAAACACCTTAAAACAAGTGACCCCAACTCCTATCACTACAAAGCCCTTCAATGCCAAGAGGAGAACATGGAGAAAAGCCCCCTAAGCCAGCTGGTCCTGAAGCTCAGCTCCTCTAACAGCACAAGACAAGCTCAGGATACGCACACACTCAGCACACAGACAATTATAGAACTAGAAAAACAACACTACATTAACTATTGGACATCTAAAACTAAAACTCAAAGCAAACTTCAATGTTATTTGGCTCTAAACAGACAGTACACGGTGGCACAATATTTAAGCACCGTGACTGATGAGAAACTAAGAAAGACTTTGACCATGTACAGACTCAGTGACCACAGCTTGGCCATAGAGACGGGCAGACACAGACAGACCTGGCTGCCCACAGAGGACAGACTGTGTCAACTATGTCCACTCAGACAAGTGGAGACAGAGACACACTTCCTCATTCACTGCAGCAAATATGACAACATCAGAGGCCAGTTCTTCTCCAAAATGAACCAGCAGGTCCCTGGCTTTGATTCTCTACCTGAACAAACCAAAATGCAACACATTCTTGGAGAGAACAGAGTCAGCAGCTTAGCAGCAGCTAAATATGTCCGACTGTGCCACAACCTGAGGGACAAGCACAACAACCACACATCTGACACAACCACCTGACCTGTGTGTGTGTATATATATGTATATATTGTTATTTAGAATATTGATTGCTGTTTATATTGTTGTTATTACTGTTATTATTGTTATTTTTGCTTTGGCAATGTTGTTGTGCAATCGTGCCAATAAAGCCTTTTGAAAGCCTTTTGAGAGAGAGAGAGAGAGAGAGAGTGAGAGAAAGCTTAAAACTGAAGAAATGTTTCTGAGAGTGAAAGGCAAAGCCACGCTCAGACAAGCCAAGAGCTGTGTGTTCATCACTCCAGTGTGGATAAGTTTAGGTTTCAAGTTACTAAAACGGGTAAGTTTAGGACTAGGGCTTGGAGTAGGTTGTTTACCTGTAAATCCCAAAGAATTTGCCATATGGCTTCAACCAACAATTGTGGTTATTTTACATTTTGGCTTTTCGTAACATATTGACTTAAAAAAATTAAAAAAAATGCGTAAAAACTTGCTTATCATACATTTTGACATTGTGTTGCATATCTATGTTTTCTTCAGAGACTGGGCTAAAAATCTCACACTGGATTTTTTATTTTTTTTTTTCTGTATGTGTGTTTGTGTAAAAAGTACAATCTGTGTCTGCTTATCTGTGTCACCCAAATAAATCTAAGCCACCCAAGTAAATCTAAGCCATTAAGCACAAAGGAGAAGCAGTTGAAGTGAATGTGTCCTCCTCCTGCTCCTGCACCAGACAGGTTCAGTAAATACTGTTGTCCAGCTCCGAGCCCTGGACCATAAACTCTAACCTACAGCGAGCAGAGCGCACACTCTTTTATGTCCTGTCTTTATGAGCGGCCGCAGGTTAAACCCTCGTCCAGGTGACATTTCTCTGATCTCTTTCTCTCTGTGTGTTTATAGGATCTGAAGAAGGTGCTGTCGTTCCCGCAGTACCCCGGGGAGTTCCTTCACCCGGTTGTCTATGCCTGCACTGCGGTCATGCTGCTCTGCCTCTTCGCCTCCATCATCACCTACATAGTCCATCACAGGTAAGAAACATCGTCACTGCTAAGTTTCAGAAAGAAAAAACATCAAGTTCCCATGGCGTTGTTGGAGTGCTGTTATATCAATGCTCTCGTTTTGTCCACCATGGCATTCTTGGAGATGGAATGTGACGTTACAAGAGTTCTGGTGATTTTTGAAAGACCGAAAGACTAAAGGATGCTTTCCACCGTTTTGTTTGGGCGCTAATAGTTGAAACATTGTTTAAGTTTCATTTGGTGCGGATCACGTTTTTACTGAAACAAACTGATCAAAAAGAAAACACAATTCCCTTCTCATCTTTGGTGGTTCTGAGCTCAAACAGGCAGAAAATGAGAGTGGAAACAGTGTTTTCCGAATGGCCTGAGAAGAGGTCCCGACCAGATTTGTGTCACTGCTCATGAAATGTTGAGTTTCTTCATTTTTGCAATTTTTCAGTTTCATACTCAGATTAAACAAACTCGCTGGACATATGCACTTTGTTGGGAGCAGCTGTCACTGTCCTGGAGCAGGAGAAAGTTGAGGAGACATGACTGCTGCATGAGATGAGCAGATGGAGAAATCACGAACTTGAGACAACTTTATTATTGTTGTTCAATGTATCAAGGTAAGACAAGACTGTACAGACCGCTAGAATATTGCATCAGGCCAAATCCATGTAAATGTGAGAATAAACCACAACACTTCCCTTGCGAGCCTGGGTTTACGGATAAGCATAGAAAATATGTATGTCTGTTTGATAATAGCAAAAACAGATATTACCATAGTACCTCTTGTTGCTTATTTCACATGTTTTGTCATTTTTAAGTTTATTTAAGCTGTGCTTTGTACGCTACAGAAGTTTTCATAGACCCAAAAGTTTAAGTTGAGCCGAATCAGTGCTGTCAGTATAAAAGCCGTGCTGGTTTATAACTCAATTCAATGTCACGAACATTCCAGTTCAATAATATAAGAAAACTGCATCACCATCACACATTTGCCGTATTTCAGTGTTCACATCACTTCTGCAATATGCAGTATGTGATACTTTACACGGATCATAATGTTAGACATGAGTTATTGTAGAAACTGCTGCTTCCCGCGCTAGCGAAACAACAAGCTAATGCTAACGCTAATCCTGTGACCAAGCTAGCGGAGCTCATGACTTTCTTCGTAACAACAGTGTATCAAGTACATCTAAGGTCATTACATTACTCTGAACCGTTTTACAACGCATTAATTATACCAGTAAAGGGGGATATTTATGAGAAATAAAGCACAAGACATCTCCTTCTTCTTGCCGTGCTGGTTTAACTGAAGAAGAGACGTCCTGTGCCAAGCTCAAGTGCACTGAGCTCCCCCTATTGGACGCTCTATGCAACTGCACTTAGGAAAATAAAAGTCATAAAATCAACTGGTTACATCAGCGCAAGATCACAAGCGAACCGTGCTGGAGTCCTGAAAATTTGGGTCAAGTGGACCAGTTTGACTTGGTGAGCACCAACAAACCACATGGAAACTCACGTCTGGATGTAGTCTCAACTCGCTTCCAAACTCCAGCATGGTTCAGATAAACTCAAAAATGACAATTAAAATGAGAGAATGAAGCTGCAAGACATAATATGGTGGTGAAGTGGGTAATAATCTATGTTTTTTGCTATTGTCAAACAAATACATGCTATATTACCATGCTTATCTGTGAACACAGGCTCGCTAGGGAAATGCCATGGTTTATTCTATTATGGATTTGTCCTAATGCAATATCCCAGCAGTCTGTACAGCCTTGTCTTACCTTGATACATTGAACAACAATAATAAAGTTGTCTCAAGTTTGTAATTTCACCACCTGCTCATCTCATGCAGCAGTCACGTTTCGTCAAGTAAACGTTCTCCTGCTCTGGGACAGTGTCAGCTCCTCCCTATGATCATGATGTTGGAAATGTATTAACATTTACCAAAGTTTATAATGTACAGTATGTTGATATTTTGTTTTCAGTTTGTTACTAACTAAAGTGGATGATTCACTCATTCCACATGTACGTGTCATTTCTTCTGTAATACACACTATTATATGTATATACAACCTCATGTACACTCACCTCTTTTCAATTGACTATTTACCTACATGACACAATTACACACTTTCTTACAAGTCATAAGCACAATGTCAAGAAAATCAGAACCTGCTCACATTGCGAAGTACACACAACACCACTGTTTTCAGAGAAATAAAACCAAGTAAGGATTAAATAACGAGGAGCTGTGCCTATGATATGTAGGTGATTTAAGTTGCCGAACTGTGCAATTTGTGTATACAGTGGTCTCTCGTTAATAGCAGGGGTTAGGTTCCAAAAATAACCTGTGAAAGGTGAAACCCGCAAAGTAGTGATCTTAATTGTTTACCAGTAATTTCAGTTGATAACCTGCCTGGTTATGATGTTCAGTGTCGTACAGGTAATAATGCGCTGAACACATGATTCACCGCCAGATACAGAAGCGCTAGTCGTTTTTGTTACGGCTTAAAGAGGGACGGTGCTGTGCTCTTTCGTCCGCTCTGCTTTTGACACGTTGCCCGTCCCGCTGCGCTCCACAGCCGACCGCAGAGCCACGGATCACACAACAGCCACGAAACACATCCGGACTCTAGTGAAGTCACAACACGCTCCTCAAACACATCTCTGAACTACACAAATGACGTTTCAGCGTGAACAAACTCATCATCATAACTACGAGCTCAAAGAGTCAAATCCTCACCTGGAGAAACGTCCGAGCGTCAGGTCAGCTTCTCCTGCATGATCCAAACTGTCTCAAGTTTTCTAAAAGAGCTTCTGTGCTGTTGCCTGTGAATGCTGCGATGTGATACGGTCACAAACAGTGCATTTGAGAGAAAAGCGCACGTCTATAGGAGCGCACACAGTAAAAAAAAAAAAAAGCTAAATTGCACTAAAAAAAAAAAAATCCGCAAAACAGCAAAGCCACGGAAAGTGAACCGCGATAGAGCGAGGGACCACTGTATATACAAAAATGATGCACGCCAGTTAACAACAATATAACAACAACCTTAACCTCATACACTGTAAGTACAGTTTTTGTAAGATGCTTTGAATTGGTAAACGATGTTATAACTTGTACTTTGTTTTCTGGCCCAAACTTCCAGTCGTGTTATTTACCCATGCAGTATGTTTGAGTGTGAGCCATACTTGGCCGACCCCTCGTGTGTGTGTGTCTGTGTCCAGAGCATCACCTGAGGCTGGCCTAAGGCTCTCTGTGGCCTCAGAAGGACTCAGTCTGCCGCTCCTACTGTCACAGTTTACATTCAGCTGGCTTAAATGTCACTTTGAACATGTTGTGTTTGATCTTTCCATTTCAGATACGACTGTCCAAGTAAATGTGTTCATTGGTCACAGTTGAATGTGGCGCCTGGTGGATGGGAAGTGAATGAAGTGTTGCAACATGTAGAAAGTACAGTTCAAAGTAGCAGATACATAAAAATGACTTTCAGTGTGAAAGAAAAAAGAAACATAATTTGTTGAAAGCTGTCAAAAAGGAATCTGAGGCACTCTGAATGCATAAAAATAAAAGTCCTTTATTTACATGGACATGGAATTTGTCTTAGTTCAAAGTTGAAGATGCATCTGCTAATGGAAACTTATAGGGCTGCATAAAAGTATTGGAATTTTTTTTTTTTTAAGGATTGTTCATTGTTAATGTCAGATGCACGAGGTATTACGATCACAGTTAAACTTGTGTTGCCAGGTTGTGAAACGGCCCGTTTGATATGAATCATGGGCACTAACATGATGACTTTCTCAGACACTTAATTCTTTGTCATGGTTTGTCAGTAACATTTCAATACAGTGCAGGTGGAGCCTAATGAGAACTGTGTGGAAACAAGTGCAGCATCATATCAGTTCAAACTCAAACATGTTCCTGACTCATGGTTCAACAATCAGCTTCAGGCTCTGAGAAAGCAAACTGGCAACGCAAATGAGAGAATCATGTGAGGCTGATTCTGCTTTCTGATTGGATAATGAAGAGCCAAAACGGAGAAAAAAGAGAGACAGAGAGAAAGAGGGCGGTAGGGAGAGAGAGAAAAGTAGGAGAGGGGGAAAAACAAAGCGCGAAAGAAAAGAAGGAAAGAGTGAGAGAGAGGGAAGTGAGAGGAGAAAGGGAACTAAGAATGAGAGAGAGAGGAGAGAGCAAGAAAGAGAAAGGAGAGAGAGATAAAGAGTTGAGAATCAGGAAGAAAGGAAGAAAACAGCAAGGGGAGGGAGAGAGAGAGAAGAAAAATGAAAGCGAGAGAGGGAAAGACGAAAGTGAGAGGAGAGAGAGAGAGACAGAGAGAAGAAAGAGTGAAGAGAGTTTAAAGCTGGGCATACACTGTGCGATTTTGCACGATTTTAAAACGTACGAAATGATCTCCAAACTCACACTGTGCGATAGAATCGTATACGAGAAGAGTGCGACCTCACGACAGAGGTGCGCACACTTCCGTTCAACATATGTTCAACCTGCTCAGACTGTGCGAGAGATCTGAGCCAGTGAAGTGTGTGCGCAGCAGCGCTGGGATACAGCCATCACCAGCCGCTCTCATTCAGAGCTTAGCTTTTTTCCCCTCTGATCACGTCATGTACCGTACGTCACTCCGCCACTGTTTTGTCCAGTTGTACCGTCAACAGAAGAAGCGACGAGTTGTTTTAATATTTTGAGCTGGATGAGAGCGTGAAGCCAAAGTGTATCTTTGTGGTTTGATTCACTAAACCTCGACCTCGCTGGCCTGATGGACTTTCAGTTTCAGCTGTGTTTTGGACTAAATAAACTTTTTTGGAAACGAAACAAAGGACAGCGCACATGAAGACGGTGTATTACTTCAGTCTTTGAATAAGGAAGGTAAGAGCTCATGGGTAAATCTGATTTACGAGCGTCTGACTGCTGTATGTGCCCGTGTTGCGTGTGTTGCTTGATGTAGGCTATGTGGGGAAAATCTGGCGCATGTTGTTATGATTGTTGTTTCATTATTGTACATCGATACGCTATATTCTTTGTGAAAGTGGCTGAGTTGTCTGGATGCTGCCGTGTAGCTTCATATTTTGGCTGTGTGCTAAATGGTCTGACACGGTAGAAGCGCATTGCTATCTTCTTATTCTGAATACAGTGTGTTTGAACACCAAAAACATAACAAAACCGTTAGCCCTGCTTGTTTAAAGTGTGTTGCACTTATGTCTTTGTGTGCGTGGGGATTTGTTCAGAACCTCCGTGCAGTTGGCCCCTCATTCACGGAGGTTTGTTCCGGTGTTCCTGTTTTTCTCTGTACACCTCTGTGCTAGCAAACAGCGTGTTTGCTAGCACAACATGTTTGATGTTGCTGCGATGCTACGATCAGCTGTCGTGCGTTCGTTGTGAGCAGGTTATCGCAGCTCGTAGCCCCACAGACACTGCACGAATGATTCGTACGGAGGAGCCGAATTTTGCTACGGTCTTGAACCTGTCGTGCGACAAAAATTCGTGGCAAAATTGTTTCAAAATTTGCACAGTGTAAGCTCAGCTTAAGATAAAAGAGAAAAAAGAAAGGAAGAGAGAGCATAGGAGAAAAAACAGGGGTAGAGGAGCAAGAGAATAACTTACAGACAGAAATTGGAGTTGGATTTTAAGTCAAACTATGTCATTTCTTTTTACAGTGTAGAATAAAATCAATTAGTGCTTTTATAAACATCAAATATACACTATTTCTCCTTCCGACTAACTCTGCAGTCTCTCTGACACCCAAGCCCCGCTAATACACTATTTACCAGCCGCACATACAGCACCGCCCTTCAAATAAGTTCCAATATTACCTTAAGGTTCTTACACCTGTCAGCCTTTGATTCCGGAGAAGCTTGCTTATGTAATCGCTTCGTTTCCTTCAACGTCGGCTGGCTTACGGTGCGGTCCTGATCCGCTGATTCACTCGCCCGAAGCATCAGCGCCTTCGACTAAGAGGATGTAAGACAAACTACCACGTCTGTCGTCGAGTGTTGAGTGCAGCTCCAAGGGCAACATGGTGGATCTGAAGGTCACGGTGTTTGGTTTATGAAGAATGAGTGTGGGGGGAAAAAATGGAAAGATGAAGCGTAGTTCAATGTGAAAAGTGCAGAGAGAGAGAGAGAGAGACAGAGAGAGAACGAGAGAGTGGGAGGTAAGAGGACATATGGAGAGACAGCAAGAGAGAGACAGAGAAGAGAGTGAGAGGAGAGGTAGAAAGACAGACTGAAAGAGAAAAAAAGAGTGAGAGAGAGATGGATAGAGAGAGACACAGAGAGGGGGTAAGAGGAGAGAGAGAAAGAGAGAGGGATAGCAATAGTGTCAGAGAAGAGTTAGAGACAGAAAGGAAAGTGAGGTAAGAGAGACAGAGAGAGGGAAAGAGAAAGGTAGAGGGAGGAGAAAGAAAGAGAGGAGAGAGAGACTGAGAAAAGCAAGAGAGAGTCAGGAAGTGTGGGCAAGAGCGAGGAGAGAGACAGAGAAAGAGAGAGATAGAGGGATGAGAAAGAGAAATCAAAAAGAGGGAGAAGAGAGTTTGACTCTCTGGAGAATCAGGTGCCACAGTGGGACTAATCGAGGAGAAATTATCATTCAGGGCGTTTACATGGAGGCCAGGAAAACCGGATAACTAGCCCTGTCTGATTTAAACCAGTTTTCCAAAGTGCATGTAAACCCGGGCAGACCTATTGAGGAGCTGTAAATTGGTTTTCGGAAAACCAGTTGGCGCACGTGGTCCCGACCGATTGTAGTCTGATTTCAGACTCATGTAAACAGACTATCGGTCTGCAGCTGGACAAATGTAACTGGGCATGCTCACAACTTCTGTCCACTCCACATTCCAGCAATAAAGTTAACATTTTTACAGAACAGAACAGAAAAACGCCCAGCACAATGTGGAACACACAGTCACATATTTAACTACATCCTTAAAACACAGATCTAGATGTTTAAGAAGTCCCAGAAAGATCAGTGTGTAATTTTACACACAATATTACAAACACTTACTAACAGCAAACACAATGTAGGTAAATCAACACTATGCAGTCTGAATTATGAAGTACTGAATCTAACACAGCAGAACCTTGTCATCTACACCAAGTGCACCAAAGGTAATCGGTTTGACTTCTCTTGCATGGTGAACAGATACTCGAAAATCTTGTTTCAAATTCCAAACGCTGGCTGAGGGAAGACCCCCAGACCCTCCGACTATCTGTGTCTTTCTCACCTTCTTGATTTTCACTGGTAACATCGAGTGTAACACACAATGCTTGGAAAATATGCAGTCTCAGCATTCACCCATCAAACCACTATTATACAATGCTATATCACTATGAGTGCGAGTCGCTTTACAATTCTCCATGTTAATGATTTGTCAGGTCGCCTCGCTAGCTCGCAGCCCAGAACCTACAATGCTATTTGCACCGCGTATCACAACAATATTCTAACTTCTCCATCGTAGCCTAAAGGCAAAATCAAATAAGTTGCAGAGCTATCCTAGCGTCCACAAATACACATTTACAGCGGAGATCCAAGTGTAGAAATTATAGTATAGGAATATAATAGAAATAGAAATAGTTTGCAAAGAGCCTCTCTATCAATGCGCGCGTCAGGTTGTAGGTTGGTGATATCAATCGACCGTGTTCAAAGACGGAAAAACTTTACATCAACAATTTACCTATCATGTGTTATTCGAGTTGTTGAGTACAGATCTATTTGGATCCTACTATGATGGTCTATAGACGATGCAGTACTTGGTCTTAATCCAACATACGCGCAATAGCTAGTTCTTAATTCTACTCACTTTATATCAACAATCATAAACAACACGAAAGTCTTTGATACAGTGGTCTTGTCCCTTCTGTTCCTCGTGCCATGTTCCCTCTAGGTATAGTTGTGTGATAGATGACTCCAGCGTCAGTAGGTGAGAAACGCAAGACATAGAATAGTATACAAAATCGGACAAAAACTTAAATCCAACACTGTTCGTCGATTGTGTGCTAATTTGAAATTTATCACAGTAGTTTTGTTATCGTGTCTAAGGATATGGTTGATGTATATATAGAACCAACATTCATATCTCATAAACTACAACTCAGAGCTGTGATATCTGATACTGAGCGTTGTGAGAGATTCAAAAAAAAGAGATAAAATATATGCCAGATTTGGGTTATACACATTAAGAGTTCAAGAACTTTGTAACTGCAATTATAGGGTTCTCGTAACAGAGGTGTTACTTACTCCTTCTACTAGATACATGTCCGATCAATCTATATTCCGACACAAGACACGTGATATTGTGCGATGTTGATTATGTTCTCTCTATATGAGCTTAATACTGACTGCAAAAACAGTGACTAGTCTACATCCTGTGTCTCTAATATCTTGAGGACCGAGTCAAGTAGACACAGGGGGGAAGGTTGAAATTATGAGGCAGATTCTAGATGCAATGGCATGGCTACCGTTTTCGATCGACTAAACGTGTGTGTGATGAGAGATAAAAAAGTATTCATGCATGCACTATTCACACAGAGTTGTATGCGCTGTACTCAACTCCAGCACATTAAGACATTGAGTGATCTCGAGATCAAGAGAATTGTGTATTTGCTACTGCGATTCATATGACCCACTGTGTCTTCTTCATCGCTCGTCATACAACAAGTTTAGCTAAAATATGAGGAATGTTGTTAGTTCCAACCCAATATTTTTTGACAACAAAAACAAATAAATGTTTTGCAATCTGAAGTTCAGTTTATGGCAATACAAATCTGGAAGCATTGACTCTGCTAAAATCTGCAAAAACCCTAAAAACAGTGTGAATGTAGAAACTAAATAATTATATATTTTTATTGTGTGTGTTTCAGTCCAATATTCAAATAGAACAAGATATAAACTGATCACACTGTTATGTATTGTTGATATAGAAAATGCGCAAGTTCAAAAGATGGTATGTGGAACGTACCTGAGGAACGATGCTGTGTTCATCTTGTTGGAGCTCCGATATCGTACTCCAATACTGTGGAGGCTTAAACCACATTGTTCTTAATTAGTTGAATGCTTAATTTATCCTTGTTTCTCCTGGTCAATCAGCAATGTTACTCGTTGAATCATTTGTCCTGCATTGAATGACTATCACTACAGATCAGGATTCAATTAATTCTACCTGCTATTTTCTATATTTCTAATGAATTAAACCAGACCCTCCAAGGTTTTGAATCTTCTGCCATGGTAAGCCCAATCTTCGCGCAATTCTCTTATCGTAGAGAAGCTTCTGTCTGACTTAATCTCGTGTAGCATACGAATTTTGTGTAGTACAAGTATTCGCGTTTCCATCGTTTTCTTTTCACACAGATCGTGTTCACTGCTTGTCTCTCCTTATATGTCACCGCCAGCTATCTGTTCTTGTTTAATTTACGTCTTTTGCTTATTCTTTCATCAAACCATTTCTTACATCCTTGACATGAGTGACTTTAGGCCCTTTATTGCATAAAACCTATCGTCTATCACATCCCTATGATCGCATGTCTTACAGTCGAAACAAGATTAGCGAGAAGTACCATGCTAATTTAATACTCAAAATACAGTAATTAAGCACTAGTTATATCGAGAAACCTATGCAGAGGGAGATCAGAACTCTCAAGTTTACTGAAAAAAATTTAACAGTTTTGTGCGGACGAGAGAATTCTCAAGTGAGGATTTGACTCTTTGAGCCTCATAGTACGTAGTAACACTTTTGATTTAATAACGTTTGCATCCGCATTGGAGTTCGATTTGCAGTAGAAATGCGATGTATTTAGGCATTAGGGAGCGTTTGACTTTCGCTAGGAGTGCCGTATGTTGTTTTCGACTGAGTTGGCCAACTTAGTTACGCGCCGAGATGTCAATCCGAGACTCTGCGTGGATCAGGACTTGGAGCAGTGGTCGTGATTATATCGGAATTTTTATACAAGTGCATTACTGGCACTCAAATTACATACATGATCACAATTACAAAAACAGCGAAGTGTATTAATGTATTTCATTGTGAACAACTTACTGGCTTACCAGACCCTGGGTTCATCCTCCAATCATGGGACCTGTTGTAGAAATCTTAGTATCTTTTAATGCTAATGTATACATTAATTCCCTTGATTGCTCAAGTGCTTAATTCATCTAATACATTGACCACGTGTGACGAACAATCATCTTTTAGAGTGAGTTCCTAGTGATGTGTCCAGAGAACATATCACCCATTTGAGTCACCAGCCATGGAGTTACCCTTTGAAAGAAAATAATGCATGCTTTTATGTTTAGATTAGGCTGAAACTGTTATATGTATATGTGTGTAGCTTTAGTTGATTAACCAAAGATCTTCATGTCCTGGTTCAACATCTCTCGAGGGCTTTACGCCCGTCCTTTTCTTACTGCCTTCGAAAATATGCTCATGTGACGTACTGCCTTGTCTGCTAGACGAGTCTTTGAAGTAAGCGGGGACAGTGTACATCGAGGATACAAAGCCATTGAGCGTTCATTGTGTTTGTTTGCACAACTTCTTTTATGTTACTCTCATGTCGATAATAAACATTGTGAATCTATATCGTTAATTAACTCAAAGCAAACTTTCCTTGTGTTTTAGTTCTTAAAACGTGGTACAGATATTGACAGAACTAAAACCAACACTAAACAAGAACCACGGAACATGCCTACAAAGTTCATCCAATCTGATATGATGTATATATAACTTGTATAGAAAAAAAGACTGAACTCTATAGCTTGTGCCACATATTTGAACGACAAAGCATTTTACGATCAGTTTGTTTCTATTTTCTGACCTAACCCCGCTAAACAGAGGTTATTCACTTATTTATTTTATAGATTTCTTGTATTTCGTCTTATTCAACTCTATCAACAACATGATATTACAAAAATGTTACATAGTGGTGAAATAAATTTGGGTGTTCGAATTGAGCTAGAAAAAGAGCATTGATATATTGAACCGAACTTTTTTATCAATATATAATTGCAAATAACTTATCACATATGAATCGTTATGTGATGTACTTGTTGAGACATGACAAACCCATTTCGGCTCTACACCCCATCTTAGTTCTTTGACGTGAATTAGGACGTGAGTCATACTGAATATCCTATCTACGGTCGCCTCCTCTCACCATTTAAGTCTAGATCATGTTATTGTAATGATTGGCAGTGGAAGACGCATGACCAAAAGGTTCAATAATGCAAACTAAATCAATCCTCAATCTCTAGAGGTCAGAGTAGACACAAGTGAGACAAGACAAAAGATAATTCGTTGTATGCTACTAAATAATGCTTAATACTATTGTATACAAGTGGAAGTGTATAAACTAATTTAGTATATTTGCACTTTACTGTGTCTCTTTTTACAGTGCGACTATTATCGGAAACTCTCTGCACTATTCCGTGGCCTGCTTAATGTATTCATTTAAAAGCCAAGTTTCTGTTTAGCAAGTCGAAAACTAACGTATGTCCACTTCCAATTCGTTCTAATGTACGTATAGCTGTGAGGCCAAATGAATCACGACTAAAGAGACAGCGACAACTCAGTGCTATAATATCTTCGCCGAATCCCACAAAGTCCCTGGAATTTGCTGCCGTTCACGATGCTTCATCATCAACATCCCTAGGATCCTTCGGTCCCAACACGTCTGACAAAATGGTCTTAAAACTCAAACTAAACTTTTTATTACTATGCTCATTTCTCTTTGTTTCCTGTGTAAAACATCAGTCACTTTAATGCGTCGTTGGCATTAATTCAGCATCAGTGCAACAGCTTTCCGTCTATTTCAATCGGAGAAGCGGGCGTCACGTTTATAGAGACACATTGATGGAGTTTTCAGACAAGTGGTGTTTTCTCTTTGCTTTTGTGTTACAAGAAAAAGAGAGAGAGATTAAAAAAAAGAAGACAAGGAAACTGAATAAGAGAGTGAGTGGAATAGAGCAGGGTTGTTCAACGTATTTTAAACAAACGTGACCGATTTAGGCACATTTTGAGGTTGCACAAAATACACGCTGTAAAAAAAATCTAACAATTCGAAGCCAGCACTAAATAAGAGTTAAATAAGGATTAGACCAGGAGTAACTAGAATTACATGTTTAACCCTAGAGTGATTTTCACTCGAGCAATGTGTTTACATGATTTCAATATATCACCTTTTTCTGAGTGACATGAGTTCCTGGGTAGCTTCACCATTGTTTTTGACTCTATGAATGTGGGTGTTTTCCAACCCAAAGCCCACTTTTCCCTACAGGTTTGCTTTCAGGTGATTTTCACCCGGCGATAGTGAAAGAGGGTAATGTACGTTTACTGTGTTTGTTTTTTTTTGCCAAAAGCTACAGTATGTAGCTATTTATTTATATAAATTCTGAATATATATCACAAAGTGATGTTTCAAAGTGAATTCATGTGGTGAAAACATATTTTAATCAAGTGAGTCATTTTTACACAATAAAAAAAATACAAATTTTTTTGTTCCTCTCTCCTGTAGTTGTTTGCGTGTCCAGGGGCCCTATCTTGTGAAAAACGCAAAGCCTTGACGCATGCGGTGATGAGAATAATCGCCCCCCGGCGCTGTTTCAAACACCAGACGCAAAACTAAGTTCAAAAGGCGGGGCCAGTTGGCGCTGCTTAGAATAGGGTGGCGCTGAACTGGCTTGAAGGTGGAGCCCCGTGGTGAAGTTGCCAAATTCTCGGGGTGTGGCTTGTCTCACTCCCGTTAGAAAAGCCCAATAGAAAAGAGAATATCAGAAAACCCACGTTTTCCAAATACATCACATAATAATCAAGTTGTTGTGTGACAAAGAACAGTGTGTAATAAACACAACTGTGCTAAATGCATACATATTTACTGCACATCCAAAAACCCTTGCGTAATTGCACGTGACTATAAATAGCCCTATGAACACGCGACACGTTCCCCTAAGATAACAAAGACGGAAAAGATGTAAGTACACCACGATGGAGTGTGCATATCTGTCCAATGTGTTCTGCTTTCAAGCATATTTCTTTGTCCACAGAAAATGGAATACATAATTGGACGCGACGTAAGGCGGAGGCGGCAGAGAGTCCACCGCCCACGTTTCTGTTACCTGTCTCTCACTGAAAAACAGTGTAAAACGAAATTACATCTGTCTCGCCAGGTTGTCGATTACATTTGTAGGCTGCTGTCAGACAGCCTACAGACCAACTCCAACAGTCCCATGCACTCCCGTCGCTGCCAAAGTAACAGCAGCCCTTTATTTTTTTGCAACGGGGTCTTTTCAACATCCCTTGGGTTCAATTGGAGGAATGTCACAATCTGCAATAAGTTCGGCAATACACGCAGTGACGTCAGCTTTAGTTGAACATGCCGATGAATTTATTAAATTCCCTGTGTCTCCTGAACACCAAGAGCAGGTGAAGGGTGAATTCTGGGCAAAATTTGGGTTTCCTGGTGTCTTGGGTGCGATTGATTGCACGCACGTACAGCTACGTGCGCCGTCAGAGAACGCTCTGGTCTACATCAATCGTAAGGGAACGCATTCCATTAACATCCAGGTTGTTTGTGATGCAATGTGCCGAATAACGCATGTATTTGCAAATTATCCTGGATCCACTCATGACTCATTCATCCTGGCCAACTCAGCCATCCCCGCAGTCTTCCAAGGGATCCTCCTTTGGATGGGTGGCTGTTGGGGATAATGGTTATGCTCTGAGGACCTGGCTGATGACACCGTTCATCACGCCAGAGACGAGGATGCGAGTTGGCCTACAATCGAAAGCACACCGAAACGCGTTGTGTGTCGAAAAGAGGCATTTGGTGTTTGCTAAATGCCGCTTTCAATGTTGGATACAGTCCTGTCCGCTGTTTGAGAGCACTAAGTTAACAAATTGTCTGAGATGTCTCTCTTGCTGACGCGTTTACACATAGTGATCTGTCTTGCACTTCTTCTTGTGTGCATTTGGTGATTCGATTATATGAAGCCTCCTGATCACAAACGTCGCAGTTCTTCACTTTTTCCAAATGCAGAAAGAAAAAGCTATCGCATCTAATGTTTAGCAGACTAAATTTGTATTGAATGATGTAAGAGAAAATAAACTCTCTTTAAGACGTAAGGTCAAAAAGACTGAGTTGTGTGAGTGCTGAGACCATGCACCTCGTATTGTTCACGATCAGAGAACATCCATAACAAGACTACCCGCGACATGTCCAGTCTGCAAAGGCTGAAGTGTTAGAGACACTGAGAAGATTATTGCTGTGGCGAATTGTGACTTACGGAAGATAATACTTGAGAAAGTCGATATATTTCTCTTGATGTATAATGTAGAGTTAATACTTATTAATAGTCAACCTATCTCAATAGTTATGTGTTTTTAATCTCTAATAATATTAGATTGCGTATAGATAAAAACTATTCTACAAATAAGTGTTGTTATATTAAATTTTTCGAGTAGCATTATGTCATATACTTGATACTAAAACATCGGCATAGCAAACATCGCATTATAACAATCAAAAGACTTAGTTGTACTATTATTTATTACACAACTGACCTTCAAATGGTCTCTATGAAATACTTACTTTTATTAATATTTTTATGTATACTGTAATTTTAATAAGTTTTTGTTGGCTTCAATGGTCCCTCGGCTATTTTTTGTTGTAGGTTAAACTTACAGATATTAGTTACATTTCAGTCATCAGTCAATAAACTATTACTCAACAGTGCTCCTTAGCAATCTTATCAGTATCCGGTATCACCCACAGGCAGACGTAACCGTACCTATGAAGTACACTACGAGAGTGTTTCCATCGACGAGAATTAAACTTTTCCATATTTTCATGCTACATCTTATCGGCATCACAGCACACTACGCCAGCAGATGTCATATGTGATTAATAAGATGAGCTTTCAAAGAGTGCTCAGTCTATATATTCAAGGAAGATTACACATGATTAACTAGGCTTTCTATGATTTTGAAGTTTTGTTAGTGTACACTATAGATAGCAAGTTGAAACAAGATATAATCTATTCACTGATCAGAGTTTAATAGAAAATAGACACCTTGATGTTATGGCGAACAGCTTAGTTGGAAACACTTGTGTACGAAGCAGGATGGCCATGTCCAATCAATAACACAAAGCCATACTTAGATCATCAAAGTAATTACTTTATTGATGCAGTTTAGCTAGCAGCAGCAGGCGCCCCGTTCATAAACAGGCGACTCCGCGTTTATGGCTGAACTGTGTGGAGGCTGGAACAGAAGGAGCAGGACAGGCCCCGAAGAAGACTCCAGGATCCTCCGACTTACAGGCTTCAGAGGCACTTCTGCACAGGCTGAGGAGACAAGACAACAGAAACCGATTTAACAAGGGATAAAAAATAGAAATTCTACAACAGGAACAAATATTAATCTGCTAAAAACTGAAAGATAAACTTTTAGTTAAAATATTTTCATGAAAGTATTGCATATTTTGAAATTTCAGTGAAATTTGTGGAGTATATATGAGAAAATAGTAGAAAATTTAGGTAGTTTAGGCAAAAAGTTGACAAGAGCACATACCTCTTGAACTTTTGACGGAGACACTGGACGTCTACGCTTCCATCAGTTGCACCTGTAAAGAGAAAGAATTATTGTATTTTTGCAGATCTCCACATAGTTTTTGGTTGAGTTAAGTTTTCAGCCATAAAGTTACGTCTTGTGACTTTAGCAAAAAAGAGATGAGGAGACAAAAGACAGGAGAAAAGACAGAGGAGAAATGAGACAAAGAGAGAGAACGAAGAGACAGGAGAGAAGAGACAAGGGTCGAGGAGACACAAAGAGAAGAGAGGAGACATAGAAGAGGAGACATAGGAGAGAGGAGACAAAGAGAGAGGAGACATAGGAGAGAGAAGACAGGAGACAAAGAGAGAGGAGATGAGGAGACATAGGAGAGAGGAGACATAGGAGAGGAAACATAGGAGAGAGGAGACATAGGAGAGAGGAGACATAGAAAGAGGAGACAAAAGAAAGTGGAGACATAGGAGAGAGGAGACATAGGAGAGGAGACAAAGAGAGAGGAGACATAGGAGAGGAGACATAGGAGAGAGGAGATGAGGAGACAGGAGACAAAGAGAGAGGAGACATAAAGGAGAAAACAAAGAGAGGAAACAAAGGAGAGAGGAGACAAAGGAGAGGAGACAAAGAGAGAGGAGACATAAGAAAGAGGAGACATAGGAGAGGAGACATAAGAAAGAGGAGACATAGGAGAGAGGAGACAAAGAGAGAGGAGACATAGGAGAGGAGACAAAGAGAGAGAGACAAAGGAGAGGAGACATAGGAGAGGAGACACAAGAAAGAGGAGACATAGGAGAGGAGACATAGGAGAGGAGACAAAGAGAGAGGAGACATAGGAGAGGAGACATAGGAGAGAGGAGACATAGGAGAAAGGAGACAAAGAGAGAGGAGACATAGGAGAGGAGACATAGGAGAGAGGAGACATAGGAGAGGAGACATAGGAGAGAGGAGACACAGGAGAGAGGAGACATAGGAGAGGAGACAAAGAGAGAGGAGACACAGGAGAGAGGAGACATAGGAGAGAGGAGACACAGGAGAGAGGAGACATAGGAGAGGAGACACAGGAGAGAGGAAACATAGGAGAGAGGAGACACAGGAGAGAGGAGACATAGGAGAGAGGAGACATAGGAGAGAGGAGACATAGGAGACAGGAGACATAGGAGAGAGGAGACATAGGAGAGAGGAGACATAGGAGAGAGGAGACATAGGAGACAGGAGACATAGGAGAGAGGAGACATAGGAGAGAGGAGACATAGGAGACAGGAGACATAGGAGAGAGGAGACATAGGAGAGAGGAGACATAGGAGAGAGGAGACATAGGAGACAGGAGACATAGGAGAGAGGAGACATAGGAGAGAGGAGACACAGGAGAGAGGAGACATAGGAGAGAGGAGACATAGGAGAGAGGAGCAGAGAAAACACACATAAAGGACTGAAGACCCTAAACATCTGCTCAGCTCAGTAAAACTCACCGATGCAGTTGGACACAGTGAAGTTCATCTCCTCGCTGTCGTTGTCGTTGCTGTTGTCGTTGCTGTTGTCATTGCTGCTGTCATTGTCGTGGTGATTTGAGGTCGAGTTCCCTCTCTCCTCAGACGAGTTGGGTCCCCCTCAGAAGAGTCCTTGTCCCCCTCAGAAGAGTCTTTGTCCCCCTCAGAAGAGTCCTTTTCCTCCTCAAAAGACCCTCCTCTGTGGCGTTCCCCTCCGCGTCTCCATTCTCCTCCTCTTCTGGCCTCGCGTCTCCTTCTCATAGTCGAGTTGAAGCTCTCCACTTCACACACAACTGCACAACAAACACTTTTTTACTTAAAGTAAAGCTAAAACACAAAACAAACAAAGCAGGCTTCTGGAAACGCATCAGGAGAAGGTGAAAGGAGGGACTGATGGTGGAGAACTGCCTTGATTAGTTTGACAGACAGACTTTTGTGGAAAAAAAAAGGTTCTCATTTCAATGTTGTGTTCTTAATGAATGTTGATGTCACTTTTATTTTCCACTTTCCTGAATGTGCAATGCTGCGCTGCTTTTCTAAATTATGTATATAAAAAACAGTGAACTGGCCCCAGGCAAGAGAGGTCTGGGGGTCCTTTCCCAGAAATGTTTGATATTCAGAAGAAATGTTCCTTTAATCTGGGGTAGGGATGTTCATAGTTAACCGATCAACCAATTAACCGTAACTAATGGTTTAACCGAGTATGAGCTCTTTGACCGATTAACTGACACATATACATTTGCTCCAGCAGAGGGCGCTAGCTGCCATTGAATAGCTCTGGCGTCTGTCAGACAGGGAAAGAAAGATCACTAAAACTACAAAAACTCTGTTTATCTCATAAAGTCTGAGCAAATCTGCGACACTACAGCGTTTATGGACAAATATCAATCATGCATAGTTATTTACTGGGAAAATTTTTTTGTTGGTTTATTTCGATATATGCGTAGAACAG